>CM062106.1:4773850-4815311 GCA_031163375.1 Conogethes punctiferalis | reverse complement strand
TAAAGTAAAGTAATCTTTTCTCATTGTTAAATTATCACACCAAATGTAACTACCAAATGTAATTAGTAACTGACAGGCTCGGTGGCTCATTTGGTAGTGACCTCTGCCCTCTGAGCCAAGGGTCGTGGGTTCGATTCCCGCACAGTACAAACATTTGTGTTCATAAACATGTCTGTTTGTATTGGTCTGGGTGTTTTCTATGTATAATATGTATTTATTTACAAAAAAAAATGTATCTAAGTAACTTTATCAGTTGTCTAATACCCATAGTACAAGCTTTGGCTTAGTTTGGGGCTAGGTGGCGCTGTGTGGCCCAGCGTGGCATGTCTTGGGTTATTTATTTATTGATATTTTCTTCATTCAGGGTCTTCCTAAAAGTGGCCTATGCCCACATACCGGGCCAGCAGTGGGCGGAACCTGAGGAGCCCCAATATGGTAAATATGGAACGCTATCTCATCCCTCATGAGCTTATAACACCACCCGGTTTCAAGGGACCTAACTCTGAATAAGGGTGGTTTTTTTATAGTAGCTCGACATAATGGCTTCCCTACGCTTGATGGAAAGCGAAAGAGAAGCCCAAGTCGCTGTGACAACTGGCAAGTAGCTGGTCAGTTACCTGTCAGTTGCCACTGTCATGCCCAAACCTAACCCCCCACGAGCTCCGGAATCCCTGCTCACCGGCAGGAACACGACACGGAGGTCATTTGGCTGCGGTGTTCTATAGGGTGGTCCTTCCCCGGACGGGCGGCTCAATTCGAGCGAAGATTCGCTATGCCCTACCTCTCTTCTTTGATTGGTTGAAAGCAAGTATAAAAAAGGACCATTGTATATTTTCAGCTACATATGATGGAAGTATGGTTTCATCACTGTCTGCCGAGGTCAGGCTCACTGCGGTCAGAGCAGTCTTGGCAGCAAATCAAGTGGACGCCTATGTCGTCCCCAGCACTGACGCACATGGGGTAAGCAATTATTATCATTGACATCTACCTCCACATCGCTACAACATAAGTACAACGACTAAGTAGTTCCTGCTATTACCTAAGCTTAGCAATTCTCAAACTCAAACTCAAACATTTATTTGCACAGAATTAGGTAGTACATAATGGTCTTATGATAATTCTAGTTTCACTAAAACATTGCCAGTTATTTAGCATGCAAATCTTAATTATATATTATTTACATAATTGTATTATTAATATTAAACTTATACCTATGTCATAATACCCATATTATCCATTAATTACTCTTACTAATAAAATATATTTTACAATTAATTATAATTATTATCTTGCATGTGAGATCATAAAATTCAAAGAAATAATATTTAATATTCAATACCTACTCTGCAATGTTTGGCGTAATCTACTTGAAGATTGTATAATAACAATGATTAGTTCCGAGATATAGATTGTAAAAATAATCTTGCATATTACGAGTATGTATATGTAGGTAAATAATGGGCGAAAGATTCTGTTGGTCAAACGTTCATGGAACAATCGACTGTTGGCGAACCGTTTCAGACTCACTTTAACGGGCTTTGAATTTTTTGATTATCATCGTCAGCCTATCGCAGTCCACAGCTGGACTTTACATACGTTGGTCAAACATCTGGAGGCTTTGCCTATATACGCCACGCTGGGCAGGCAGGTTGGCCGTCCCTCCCGAAGCCCCCCATGGTAGGAAACGTCGCCCCCGTCACGTCCTCCTGGACGATGACGATCCCATTACCCTCGCCATGCTGGCCGCCGCCGAACAGCTCGCGACACAGTCCAACACTTCACGCCCGTCGTTCCGACCCCGCCGGCGGGGTCCTGCGCCGCGTCGTCCCCTAGCTTCCGCGTCCCGCCCGCGAAACCGGCCCGCAACCGGTCGCCCCTCTCCTCAAAATATCGTCCGTAGGGACCCTCCCAGCAGCGCCCTAAGCCGAGGCCCGAGCCCCACTAGGGGGCGCCCTTAGCTGTGTTGCTTAGCTTACCTAGGGGTGAGAGCCTTCCGCTCCCCTAACAGTTCGGTGATGATGACAAGGCCGGCCTGGCCATCATCGTAGTCATTTAGAAAAAAAAAGGCAAGTTGGCGATCGCAGGGCTCCGTATGTCATAACTGGTTGAACGCAATGATTCAAGACATTTTAATAAATAAAAAATAAAAATAAAATAAAATTCATTTATTTCGGGCTCAGACCCATATTGGCAATGTACATCATAATAACATTTAAATCAAAATCATCATCAAAAAAAAAATTTAGTAAAAATTAATTTAAATTAAATTGGAATAAAAAATAAAATTGAATTAAATAATATGCATTCACTTAAAATAAAATATAACCATGAAACGAAAATAAAGAAAACAAATAATAAAATCAAATACGTAACTCAAAAATTAATTAATTAATAATTAATCAGTCCTATCTAATCCTACTTATAATTCTTTTCTCCAGAGTCAATACATCGCGCCGACGGATATGCGCCGCGCGTGGCTGTCAGGTCTGCAAGGGTCCTCAGGGTCGGTCGTGGTGACTGCAGGGGAGGCCCTGGTCTGGACCGACGCAAGATACTGGGAGCAGTTCTACCTGCAAGTCGACACCGAGCACTTCCGGCTGATGAGGCAGGGTAAGACTTCCAAGATCTTTAAGAGAAGTAGGGCATTAGCGAATCTTCGCTCGAATTGATCCGCCCGTTCGCGGAATGACGTCCACCCTATAGAATACCGCAGTCAAATGACCTCTGGTTGTTTTTGCCGGTGAGTAGGGTTTCCGGAGCTCGTGGGGGGTTAGGGTTGGGTCAGCATGGCGGTGGCAACTGCTCACTTACTTGCCCGTTGTCACAGCGACTTGAACTTCTCTTTCGTTTTCCATCAGGCGTAGGGAAGCCATTTTGTAGTACATTACTATTGTTGCGGACAGACAACCTTTTTATATACGTTTATGTAAATAGTTTTATATATAGTTTTGTATTTAGAAGAGTTTTTTTAAGAGTATCTTATGTTGCTATGATTTTGATATATTATTGTTTATTATTTGTTTGTTCGTTTGAAGTTACAGTCCACCGCGGCTGAGTGCAATAAAGTGATTTGTGGTTTCCATATTATTTTCGTTTTGATTCCACACCCTGACGCTAGTTCCAGCCGCAACAACTATAAAGAAAAAAATCGTCATTTATTGACACCCACGGAATAAGTTGGGGCCCTATTCTAACTCCGTATCAAATGACTAGCTGTGCTCGCGACTTCGTCCGCGTGGTATAGTTATTTTTTCCCCGTTTTTTTTTTTACATTTTCCATTATTTCTTCGATCCTAATAGTTGCAACGTGATGTTATATAGCCTAAAGCCTTCCTCGATAAATGGTCTATTCAACACAGAAAGAATTTTTCAATTCGGACCAGTAGTTCCTGAGATTAGCGCGTTCAAACAAACAAACAAACTCTTCAGCTTTATAATATTAGTTAAGATTAGTTAAGATGATATTTTTGTATAATAAGTACCCCATTGATTTGCAGGTGTAGACCTCTCCATCCAGAACTGGCTGACTACAATGCCAGCTAATTCAGTTGTGGGTCTAGACCCGACCACATACACGAGGACCGCATGGAATGGGTTGCAGGTACGATCATCATCATGATCAGCCTATTGCAGTCCACTGCTGGACACAGGCCTCTCCAGTTGTTCGCCACTTTTTTTTTAGAGTGGAAAGCATTAGGCACCGTCATGCCACCTCCGGGGTGACATGGTGTGTGGGACTCACACCTCCCGAAATGGGAGGGTATACCCACTAAACCCCCTGTGTCGGCAGTGGGCAGCAAGTTGCAGGGACACGGGCAACGCCGAAGCAGACCGCCACTTCCCTGCATGCCCTGGCCAGCCACAGATGACAAGAGTTGTTCGCCACTTAGGGCAACCATCTGGAGGATATACCCATGATCGCCTCACTGGGCAGGCGGATAGGCGATCGCAGGGCGTAGCTCCTCGCTCCGGTGACGCTGCTGCCCGTCATTGGTCTGTGGTATTTAGCTACGCCTTCAATCGTGATGGTTATACCGCCACCAGTCGGTTGCCAGCGCCTCGTTTGTTATTCGGCAAGATGCACCACGGGCAGGAGAGGTTGGCTTGGAGCGAAAAGATGATAGGCCGCTCCCAGATCATTTACTTACTAATAAATCGCTAAGGGAGATCTGGAGGGAGGTTTGGAGGCGCACGACGAAGGGATCGGGATTTTTGTTGGGCGGATGAAATAAAATCATGAATCAGGATGGAAATATAGAATACCGCAGTCAAATGACCTCTGAGTCGTGTTTCTGCCGGTGTGTAGGGTTTCCGGAGCTCGTGGGGGGCTGGGTTGGGCCGGCATGGCGGTGGCAACTGACAGGTAACTGACCAGTTACTTTCTCGATGTCACAGCGACTTGAGCTTCTCTTTCGCTTTCCATCAGGCGTGGGAAGCCATTATGTCGAGCCACCGTATTCCCTGCCTTTTTACTTCGGTGAGTGTTCTCCCCACTAACATTTGAATGTCTTTTCACAGGCGGCTTTGGCAGCTGTCAACGTGACGCTGACAGCTATCGATCAGAACTTAATAGACGCTGCCAGGATCTTGGTGGGTGAACCGGCGCCGCCCCGGCCTAACAACCCCTTAACCATTTTGGGGGCTCAATGGACAGGTATTTGAGGGTCAATTTCATTTTGGGGTTAAAGGCTATTCGTCATTGGTATTTGATATTTTTTTGTGCAAGAATAAATTTGAGGGTAGCAGAAGATCTACATACCCGACTTTTTCCTATTGATTCAAAGAAAGGCTATTTTATAAATAAGACAACATCACATACATTGCTCCGATCCCAAAGGCACTTGTGTTATGGGTATCAGAACAACGAAGGTACCACAAATATATACTTAAATACAAATAAACACCCAGACACGGAACAAACACAAATGTTTCACAATGGGTTCGATTCCCACCCGGGACAAAAATTCGTGTGATGAACACTTGTGTTTGTTCCGTGTCTGGGGGTTTATATTTGTATTTAAGTATTTATTTGTGGTACCTTCGTTGTTCTGATGCCCATAACACAAGTGCTTAAGCTACTTACTTTGGGATCGGAGCAATGTATGTGATGTTGTCTGATATTTAAAAAAATAAAAAAAATAACCCATAATCGCCACGCTGGGCAGGCGGGTTGGCGATCGCAGGGCGTAGCTTCTAGCTCCGGTGACGCTGCTGCCCGTCATCGGTCTGTGTTATTTAGCTAAGTGTTCAATTATTGTGATGGTTATACCGCCACCTGTCGGTTGCCGGCGCCTCGTTTGTTATTTGGCAGGATGCACCACGGGGATATGAGGTTGGCTAGGAACGAAAAGATGATGGGTCGCTCCCTTACATAGTAGGTATATTTACAGACAGGCTCGGTGGCTCATTTGGTAGTGACCTCTACCCTCTGAGTCAAGGGTCGTGGGTTCGATTCCCGCACAGTACAAACATTGTGTTCATGAACATGTCTGTTTGTATTGGTCTGGGTGTTTTCTATGTATAATATGTATTTATTTACAAAAAAAAATGTATCTAAGTAAGTTTATCAGTTGTCTAGTACCCATAGTACAAGCTTCGGCTTAGTTTGGGGCTAGGTGGCGCTGTGTGGCCCAGTGTGGCGTGTCTTGGATTATTTATTTATTTACGTTTAATTACCATTCTACCATTTCTACCACCAGGTCGTATAGCCAGGGAGAAGACAGAAGAGTTGAGAAGCACGATAGAACAAAGAAACGCTGTAGCATTGGTGCTGTCAGCGCTGGATGACATCGCGTGTAAGTGTCATCATCATCATCATCATCTTCCGGTCTAAACAGTCCGTAGCGGACATATATTTCCCACATTGCTAAATATAGGTACAGAATACTACAGAAAGCTTTTTCACTATCCAGATGTTGATCTTTTGATATAGGTAATGTAACCTAAATATTTGTAGGCTTATTTGGCTAAAAATGTAATTAACTAGTCCGTCTTTTAGCTTATTCAAAAATATTTTTTTTTAATTTGTGAATTAGACTATAAATTACAAAGTTATAGCCCGTTGAAATTACGCGTGACGTCACTCGGTGTGGCATTTTGTGTGACCTTATTAAATAAACGTATTATAAATAATTCATTTCTTTCAGACACATTGAACCTTCGTGGGTCCGACATACCGTATAACCCAGTCTTCTTTTCATACCTAATTATCAGATCTGATTTGGTAAGAATGTTTTTTTGTAAATTTAATATAGCATATGTTCACCGGAGATAGTATACCTACTCGTAGCACAGTTTCCGAACAGTGAAGTAGTTTCGGAGCCTATAGGTATTGAATACGCTCCGAAACAAAAAATCAATCAAATCTTTTCTCGTAGTAGTGTATTGAATTTGTAGTTTGCTAGTAAGTAGTAGACATAACTGGCAAACTATAATATATCATGTTTAAGCAATGTTACGGGGCAGCGCAGACGACAAGACTATCCGTGACGCACTTTTTAGTCAGTGAAAATAGAACCTATGCAATTATGTGCAGTAACGCACACGACGCGCAAAAATCTGTCGTGGATATTTCACAGACTCAACGCACACGACGCGCATCTTCGATCATTCTGTCGGCAGACCTAGACGCTCTTTTTAAGGGGCGGCGCAGACGACAGACTATCCGTGACGCACTTTTTAGTCTAACCTATGCAATTATATGCAGTAACGCACACGACGCGCAAAAATCTGTCGGCAGAGCTGTAGGGACCTAGACGCTCTTTTTAAATGTCTCAGACCTGCGTCTGAGACATTTAAAAAGAGTCTGCACTCTATCGCACAAAAAGTCTGTCGTCTGCGCAGCCCCTAAATATCTCAGACGCAGACTCTATCGCACAAAAAGTCTGTCGTCTGCGCAGCTCCTAAATATCTCAGACGCAGACATTGTCGCACAAAAAGTGTGCCGTCTGCGCTGCACCTAGGATAAGTAGCATTTGAATTTATTGCTGGGGGTTTTTTTTATCAAGAGTTTAAGTGTTTTTATATTATTCACAGCAAATGCCAGACAACGTGATCCTCTTCTGGGGTGACGGTACCCTAACAGCTGATGTGGAAGAGCACCTGGCTTCAGAACTGATCCAGATCACAGTCAAACCTTATGACGAGTTCTTTGACTATTTGAAAGACATGTCGGTAAGTTACAAGTTACGCGACCATTTTGGTAGCACCCATTCCCTATAAGTTCCTCGCCACACCAGCGCTTAGGTGACTAAAGTGAATACTTTTTAGACCATCATCATCATCAGCAGCCCGTGTCAGCCCACTGCTTGATATAAGCCTCTCCAGTTATGCGCCACTTAGGGCAAACATCTGGAGGATATACCCATAATCGCCACGCTGGGCAGACGGGTTGGTAATCACAGGGCGTAGCTTCAGGCTCCGATGACGCTGATGTCATGGGTCTGTCCTATTTAGCTACGCTTTCAATGTGATGATTATACCGCCACCAATCGGTTGCCAGCGCCTCGTTTCTTATTCGGCAGGATGCACCACGGGCAGGTGAGGTTGGCTTGGAGCGAAAAGATGATAGACCGCTCCCTTACATACCAACACACACTCGGTGATATATAGGTATCTCGTTCAATCCCCTACTTTTTTAAGATTTTTCTATCTTCACTTTCAGGCATCCCTCCCCGATGGCAGTTCAATTTGGCTGTCACAAGATGGCAGCCATTCATTGTTTTCCGCGGTAGAATCTGTAAGTACCTACTACATAATAATTACTTTCTGTTTTGTAACCAATCATCAGCTGACCATCTAGCCACTCTTTTGCGCCACTCGAGTTTCGTTTTCAATTCAGTTCATTTTTTAAAGAAGATAACCTACGCTAGGTGATGCGTAAATTAGGGATCTTAAGCTTTTATACCTACTATATACTATCTATGTATAAATTACTTACTTACATTTTTTTTCAGGCAGGAAGCGTGACGATACAATCAAGTTTGTCACCTGTACAACTTATGAAAGCAATTAAAAATCCCGTTGAATTAGAGGTATGTGGCCATTATAACAATCGAATGAAAGAAAAATCGATCGCTCGATGGACGGATCGTGTGGTTTTGTATTCTGTTAACCGCATTATGATTTTAAAATAAAATCAGAAAAAAATCCAACATTTTTGGGGTTCCCCATACATAGGACTCATAGAACTGAAACTCACAATTTTTTTTTCATCAAACCTATACGTGTGAGATATCTATGGATAGGTATTTTAAAATGATGTTGAGGTTTCTAACATAATTTTTTTCTAAACTGTATAGTTTGCGCGAGAGACTCTTCCAAAGTGGTAAAATGTAAAATATGGGCATGATAAAACTGAAAAAAAATACATGATGTGTATTACTATGCAAACTACTAACGAAAATTGGTTTGAATGAAATCTAGACAGTAGTTTTTTTTAAACGTCATAAATCAAATTACCTAATTTTTTTTATTCAATCAGTGGTACGGAGTCGCGAGTCCGACTCGCACTTGGCCGGTTTTTCCTTATGACGGCAGTATTATCGTCTTTAATCACTTATTTATCTCCAGGGTTTCAGAAACGCTCATATAAAGGATGGGATAGCGATCGTGAGGTCTTTGTACTGGCTGGACAAGACAGTGTTAGCAGACGAGCTGGTGACCGAGATACACCTGTCTGATAAACTGGAGGAGATGAGAATGTGAGTATATAAATAAATAAATAACCCAAGACATGCCACGCTGGGCCACACAGCGCCACCTAGCCCCAAAATGCCGAAGCTTGTACTATGGGTACTAGACAACTGATAAAAATTTACTTAGATACTTTTTTTTGTAAATAAATACCATATTATACATAAAAAACACCCAGGCCAATACAAACAGACATGTTCATAAATTCAAATGTTTGTACTGTGCGGGAATCGAACCCACGACCCTTGGCTCAGAGGGCAGAGGTCAAGAGGTCAGTACCAAATGAGCCATCGAGCCAGTCAATGGTTCAATATTGAACGGTCATCGCGACCAATCCTCCTTGGAAGGAGACTGGACAAGTGAGCAGGAGATATATATCAGACAACATCACACACATTGGGATGTAAGGGGGCGGCCTATCATCTTTTCGCTCCAAGCCAACCTCACCTGCCCGTGGTGCATCCTGCCGAATAACAAACGAGGCGCTGGCAACCGACCGGTGGCGGTATAACCTAACCATGACAATAGGGATATTTTCAGGGTCAAAATAATTACATTTTATTTAGTCCGTATTTTAAGTAATAAAAATATATCGGACACGTATTTTTTCTTTTTCATTTAAACAAAAAAATACAAAGATACAAGGCATCAAAATGTAGGAGTGGGGGTCTTTTACGTCACTCAGTGGCGAAAAAGCTCCCATTCTTTGACGTCACGCGTAAATTTAACACGCTAAGATATCTTTGTCATTTTGGTCTAATTTACAAATGAAAAAATACGTGTCTTTTATTTTTTAACAATCTAAAACACAGACTAATTTTACCATTTTTAAATTTTTTTACGGCAACAGGCATATTGAAGGCGTAGCTAAATAGGTACCACAGACCGGTGACGGGCAGCAGTGTCACCGGAGCGAGACGCTACGCCCTGCGACCGCCAACCCTCCTGCCCAACGATATTGCAATCCACAGCTAGACAAAGGTCCCTCCAGTTGTTCGCCACATTGGGAAAGACAGGCCGCCTGCTCGTCTGCCACTAATGGCAATAAAAAAAAATCCCTATTCAGTCAAGATCAATAACACTGCTCGATAGAATTCCAAACGAGCGCATTCGAGGACGGACTAAGATCAGGGATGTCGTTCATACAATAAGGAAGCAAAAGTGGAAGTGGGCAGGACACGTAGCCAGAATGGATCAGGATCGGTGGACCAGGAGAGTCATTGAGTGGCGACCATGGGCAAATACTCGAAGCAGGGGCCGCCCCGCTCTTCGTTGGGTGGATGATGTCAAGGGTCACGCAGGCCGCGACTGGATGAAGGTGGCAAGGGACAGACAAACGTGGAATGATTTGGAGGAGGCATACATCCTGAAAAGGATAACATAAATGCTGCGATGGATGGATGGATTCAGTCAAGAGTTTTATATTGTTTTGTTTTCAGGCTAGAAGACGAGTGCCACGGCCCGTCTTTCTCGACCATAGCCGGTGCAGGGGAGAACGGAGCCATTATACACTACTCCCCCTCCCGGGAGGGACCGCAGAGGGAGATCAAGTTGAACGAGATGGTTCTGATCGACTCTGGAGGACAATACAAGTGAGTGGAGATCACGATTGGCGTAGCAGCGTAGAAGTCTGTCTGGTTTCTGGATTAGAAAAGGACCACCGATCTCTCCCGTCCTGCCCACTTTTATTTTGCATTGTTTAACTTTAAAATATTTAATAATGTTGTAATACTAAAACATGTAACAATTGGCGATTTAAAAAGAGTAACTACCGAGTTTCTTGCCGTTTCTTCTCGGTAGAAATCTACATTTTATAAATTGCTTTTATTCACATTATTATATTACTTTTTACATTATTTTTTACTTGACGATTATTTTAATTCTATGTGAATAATTTTTGATTTGATTTGATTTGACTGCCAATTAACCACCACTTATTCTTTTTGGGGATCTAACGGAGCGGCCTATCATCATTTCGCCCCAAGCCAACCTCTCCTGCCCGTGGTGCATCCTGCTGAATAACAAACGACGCGGCAACCGGCTGGTAGCGGTAGAATCATCACAAATGAAGGCGTAGCTAAATAGCACTGGCCGATGACGGGCAGCAGGGTCACCGGAGCGAGGAGCCACGCCCTGCGATACCTAACCCGTTTAAAGTTTTTTTTTATAGAAGCTCGACATTATGGCTTCCATACGCCTGATTGAAAGCGAAAGACAAGCCCAAGTCGCTGTGACAACGGGCAAAGAAATTTTAAGGGTTTCAGTTCTATGTATGAGGAACTCCAAAAATTTGGGATTTTTTTCTGATTTTATTTTAAAATCTTAATCACGTATCAAATTTCAATAACGTAGCTCTTAGAGTTTCGGAATAAACTGGCTGTGACATACGGACGGACAGACAGACAGACATGACGAATCTATAAGGGTCCCGTTTTTGCCATTTTGGCTACGGAACCCTAAAAACCAAGATGGTCCCATCGGGCCGCGGTCCCCGAGTGCCGCCGAAGTGCTTCCACTTTCTTTTGTTTTTTTTTTATAGTGGCTCGACATAATGGCTTCCCTACGCCTGATGGAAAGCGAAAGAGAAACCAAAGTCGCTGTGACAACGGGCAAGTAACTGGTCAGTTACCTGTCAGTTGCCACCGCCATGCCGGCCCAACCCTAACCCCCCACGAGCTCCGGAAACCCTACTCACCGGCAGAAAGACGACTCAGAGGTTATTTGACTGCGGTATTCTATAGGGTGGAGGTCCTTCCCCGGACGGGCGGCTCAATTCGCTATGCCCTACCTCTCTTGAACTTTCGTAGGGACAAGACTGTTCCTACATAAGTAAGTCTATGGCCCTACATGACCATTTGTACGCAGGGACGGCACGACAGACCTGACCCGCACGCGGTGCCTGGGCGGAGCGCCGACCGACATGCAGCGGCTCGCGTTCACACGCGTCATGAAGGGACAGATCGCGTTAGCTACGACCGTATTCCCGCAAGGCACGCCGGTAAGACTACGATATATAATGTGTATTAATATATTTTATTTATTTGTATCATATATATGGGCTAAGATCATCACCCAATGGCAGCCGGTAGACGGATGGCGTCAGAGAGGCAGGCCAAAGAAAAGATGGCGTGATGACTTAGACAACCATCTGCAAGACTGGCAAAATGTGGCTGACAATCGGGAGATGTGGAGAGACTTAGGGGAGGCCTTCGCTCAGCAGTGGGACAATAAAGGGTAGATAAAAAAAAAATGTCTTAATTGTATTAGTTCTGCACTACTTTACCCCTCTCTTCAGCATATATCCTCTACCTGTCTGGAAGAGATCGCTTTCGGCGATAACACCGCCTACATTGTACTACTATATCTGTATAACATCTTTTTCCTGTACATGTTTTATTTTGGTGCAATAAAGAGTATACTATCTATCTATCTTTAATGTGGCTAGCTGGTGCCAGCGCATTCAGCGACTTTTTTTTTATAGTAGCTCGACATAATGGCTTCCCTACGGCTGATGGAAAGCGAAAGGGATGCCTAAGCCGCTGTGACAACGGGCAGGTAACTGGTAAGTTAACTGTCAGTTGCCACCCGCCATGCCGGCCCAACTCTAACTCCACACGAGCTCCGGAAACCCTGCTCACAGGCAGAACCACGACCCGGAGGTCATTTGGCTGCGGTATTCTATAGGGCGGAGGTCCTTCCCCGACGGGCGGCTCAATTCGAGCGAAGACTCGCTATGCCCTGCCTCTCTTAATAGTTGGTTCGAGGCGGGTACATAAGTATTGCTGAACGCATCTGACGATCATCAGCCTATTGCAGTCCACTGTTGGACATAGGCCTCTCCAGTTGCCTCGCCACCTAGGGCAAAATTCTACCCATAATCGCCACGCTGGGCAGGCGGGTTGGCGATCGCAGGGCGTAGCTTCTTGCTCCGGTGATGCTGCTGCCCGTCATCGGTCTGTGGTATTTATCTACGCCTTCTATCGTGATGGTTTTACCGCCACCAGTCGGTTTGCCAGAGCCTCGTTTGTTGTTCGGCAGGATGCACCACGGGCAGGTGAGGATGGCTTGGAGCGGAGTGATAGGTCGCTCCCTTACATACCCCGTCTGACGATAGTAACTAAAATCTATATTTCAGGGTCACACCTTGGAATCCTTTGCCCGTAGACCCTTATGGGACGTGGGGTTGGACTACGCGCACGGCACAGGGCACGGCATCGGCCACTTCTTGAACGTGCACGAGGGGCCCTCTTGGATCCTGAGCGGGCCCTCCGCCACAGACCCTGGAATATCTGCGGGAATGATCTTTAGCAACGGTAAGTATTGTAATCCGTTATTCTGAATCTATACTACACGCTGAACATAGGCCACGGGAATAAATAAATAATAAATAAATAAACACGGGAATAAATAAATAATAAATAAATAAATAACCCAAGACATGCCACGCTAGGCCACACAGCGCCACCTAGCCCCAAACTAAGCCGAAGCTTGTACTATGGGTACTAGACAACTGATAAACTTACTTAGATACATTTTTTTTGTAAATAAATACATATTATACATAGAAAACGCCCAAACCAATACAAACAGACATGTTCATTATTGTTCATGCACACAAATGTTTGTACTGTGCGGGAATCGAACCCACGACCCTTGGCTCAGAGGGCAGAGCGCAATAAATTATTATTATGTAATAAATAATTAATTTATATTATTCTACAAACATTAGATTTTTAATTTTAATCATTGTTGTTTACATTTTTATTATTTTACACATAATTTTCCCTAACAATGCATTAAGTTGCGCTATCCAAAACATCCATGCATGTAACCAACCAGTCAAAAAAACTGTGACTGTCATAACCGGTATGATGCTTTGCGGCTTGTGTCGACGCGACGGTTTGTATTGCCGGCGGCATAGCCGCTCGGTATGAACCCGGCGGCCATGTGTGTAGGAAACCTTTAATTTACTTTTTACTCATTCCAGAGCTTGCCTAAACGATTGATGTCGTAACTATGCAATTATAGTGGACTACATGTTACTTTCAGAACCCGGTTTCTACCGAACCGGCGAGTTCGGCATCAGACATGAGGACGTGGTAGAAGTAATTAAGATGGACCACTCGGCAGACCACCCATTGGTACGTCTCAATACACTTTAGTTTACTGAAGGGGCGCACAATAGGCTATTATGGCTAAAAATGGTAATTAGTCCGTCTTTTAGCTTATTCAAAAATAAAAGACACGTATTGTTTTATCTTATTTACTAGTATTTCCTTTTTTTATCCAAATAAACAATAGCAAAGATACGAGGCAACAAAAGTTAGGATTGGGAGTCTTTGACGTCACTCGCTCCCGTAAAAATGCCTCGCCGAGTGACGTCACGCGTAATTTCAACGGTGTATAACTTTGTAATTTTTAGTCTAATTTACAAATAAAAAAATACGTGTCTTTTATTTTTGAATAAGCTAAATGATGGACTAGTTACAATTTTAAGCCATAATAGCCTATTGGAGAGGTATATGTCCAGTCGTCATCATCATCATCATCAGCCTATTGCAGTCCACTGCTGGACATAGGCCTCTCCAGTTGTTCGGCACTTAGGGCAAACATCTGGAGGATATACCCATAATCGCCACGCTGGGCAGGCGGGTTGGCGATCGCAGGGCGTAGCTTCTCGCTCCGGTGACGCTGCTGCCCGTCATCGGCCTGTGGTATTTAGCTACGCCTTCAATTGTGATGGTTATACCGCCACCAGTAGGTTGCCAGCGCCTCGTTTGTTATTCGGCAGGATGCACCACGTGCAGGTGAGGTTGGCTTGGAGCGAAAAGATGATGGGTCGCTCCCTTACAGTAGCAGATATGTCCAGTAGTGGACTGCAATAGGCTGATTGTGATGATGATGATCATACTAAATGTTCGTAACTGTACTTTTCAGGCTTCAGGTTTGGTCGAAGACTTCGAAAGTAAAGGAGCTCTGGGCTTCTACACCATCTCGCTAGTTCCGCATCAGACCGCCTGTCTGGACGTGAGTCTGCTCACAGACTTTGAAGTAAGTACATACTTTAACTTAAAGGCATATATTAGTAAATAAAATAAATTATAAATAACCCAAGACATATGTAGCGACAGGTAGCGACACCTATCTCCACACCGCTGCAACTATCTCCAAGTCGCTACAATATACAAGCACTAGTTCCGCCAGCTAACAACAGATGGCGATGTAAAATCCGCGGCCATACAAAATTAAATCGCTCCATACAAGTTCTATGGAAGACCTACAACTCACATACAAAGTTTTCATCACGACTCGCTATATATGCGGCAAACCAAGATGGTCCATCGGACCGCGGTCCCCGAGCACGATCTCCTAGCTCGGCGGAAGTACTTCCACTTTTCGTAGGGACAAGTCTGTTCCTACAGAAATATCAGGAAACGGGCAGCAGCGTTTTACTGGGTACAAATAAAACCTACTCACCAACCAGTCTGCCAGCATCATCAGCCTATCTCAGTCCACTGCTGGACATAGGCCTCTCCAGTTGTTCGTCACTTTGGGAAAACATCTGGAGGCTTTACCCATAATCGCTACTCTGGGCAGGCGGGTTGGGTACTAAGGCGTAGCTCCTCGCTCCGGTGACGCTGCTGCCCGTCATCGGCCTGTGGTATTTAGCTACGCCTCCAATCGTGATGGTTATACCGCCACCAGTCGGTTGCCAGCGCCTCGTTTGTTATTCGGCAGGATGCACAGGTTAAACAGGAGGGGAGGCTTAAAGCGAAAAGATAAGTCGCTCCCTTACATCCCATTGGCTGATATTTATCTTCTTTTTTCAGATAAAGTATTTAAATGACTACCATGCTAGAGTTCTGGAGACCTTGGGCCCCATCCTGCAGGAGAGGGATCTTCTAGAAGAATACAGTTGGCTGGAGCACGAGTGTGCTCCGATCGGGAACAGTGCCACCATTTTGGGGACATCCAGCCTTCTTTTCTTTAGTATCATTACACTGTATTCTAATATGGCGTGAATCGTGCCTAGGTTCATAATATTGTGAAGGGTTCCTTTGATCATAGAACAGGCATACTAGAATAAATAAGCTTGTTGCCTTAATAAATGTAATTAGTCCATCTTTTAGCTTATTCAAAAATAAAAGAAACGTATTTTTTAATTTGTAAATTAAGCTAAAAATTGCAAAGTTATAGCCCGTTGAAATTACGCGTGACTTCACTTGGTGAGGTATTTTTACGGGACGGAGTGACGTCAAAGTCTCTCACTCCTAACTTTTGATATTTATATTTGCTATTTTTCATTTGAATGAAAAAAGGAA
This sequence comes from Conogethes punctiferalis, assembly GCA_031163375.1. Taxonomy (NCBI): domain Eukaryota; kingdom Metazoa; phylum Arthropoda; class Insecta; order Lepidoptera; family Crambidae; genus Conogethes; species Conogethes punctiferalis. The sequence goes on along the minus strand of CM062106.1, from coordinate 4,799,295 downwards.
AAATACGTGTCCAATACATTTTTATGATCTAAAATACGGACTAAATATAATGTAATTATTTTGACCCTATTATTTTAATACCTCTGACGAAATCAGTGAATTGCCTAAGCTGTCTAGCAAGAGATTATAAATAGGTATTAATTTATCGATACCGCCATCTTGGATCAATCCGCGCCATGTTGGTTTAATCTGATACCATTTTGATAAAATATGCGCCATATTGGTTTAATAACATATTCCCGACTACGGTTTTTTTACAATGTCATACCCCCAATGTGACTTTGTAAAATATTCTTTTATTGTACATAGAATTATTGTGAAAGTAAATAAATAAATAATTGTTACTTATAATGGATTTTATTATTCGTTCTATGCATTAAATTTTTAGGTACCGCCATTTCAGATACAATAGCTAAAATCTATTCTGTCACGCCCAATTTTGCGCTTATGGCATTTCCAAAGGGGGGATGCAAAGTTACTAAGCACTCGGCAAAAAAAAGACATTAAAGAAAATGTAATAATTTTATATGTATGTATTACAAAATGTACATAATTGATTATAGTTAAATTATGAACTGTAAACATTGTATAGTTTATTTCATTTCTTGGTTATTATTACAGAATGATGCCTTGATGTACCTGTAAATATAAAAATTAAGGTTAATTCATGTTTCTTAAAAACCGGCCAAGTGCGAGTCGACCTCGCGCAGGAAGGGTTCCGTACCATTGACTAGATTTCAAAGGTTTACTAGGTACTAGGTAAGCATTGTTTTACAGGTTACAATATTTTGACAATTTACAATCACGCTAGATAGATTATAATCTAACGGTATTTACAATTTTACGGAGACAGTAACATACATACAAGTGTAGGGACACGTAGCGACACCTATCTCCACATCGCTATAACTATCTACACGTCGCTACAAATGCAATCACTAGTTCAGCCAGCTAACAACAGATGGCGGAAAAATCCGCGGCTATAGAAAATGAAATCGCTCCATACAACTTGTATGGACCTACAATGCGCATACGAAGTTTTCATCACGACTCGCTATATATGTCACCGGAAAATAGCAAGAATCGTAAGTTGATCAATTTACTAGGTAGTTGATTAACTTTCGGAAAATAACAAACGGTAGTTGAAATGTATTATTTAACGCAATGGATTTCAGTTAGTTGATCAATTTACGGTAGCCTGACAGTCATTTAATAAGTTACGTTTTTTACACAAGTAAAATCGTCCTCAAATGGGCCAATCGTTGCTCAATGTACTATTTAACGGTGCACTATTACCCGTAACTTAATACACTGTTCCCTGATTGGTTGCCGGGATAACGCTACGTGAGCCATTGAACCAATCAACGTTCACCTCACCTTCGTCGGATGATTTTACGGCAAGACCCCGTAAAATGATCAATTTACTAAAATACATACGTTAAATAATACATTTCAACTGCCGTTTATTATTTTCCGGAAGTTAATCAACTACCTAGGAAATTGATCAACTTACGATTCTTGCTATTTTCCGGTGACATATATACGACAAACCAAGATGGTCCATCGGACCGCGGTCCCCGAGCACGATCACCTAGCTCGGCGGAAGTACTTCCACTATTCGTAGGGACAAGTCTGTTCCTACACAAGAAACAAAAAAAAATTCAGTCGAATTGAGAACTAACTCCTTTCATTGAAGACTTGTTAGCTACCGCGGTTGAGAATCGGCCCGGTGACAGACAGCCGGACGGTACTCACCTACTCCCTAGAGAGGGGGGCACACTCCTTCTCCAGCCAGCGCTGGTCTTCCACCAGCCCCCGCCGGGCCAGGATCGGCCCGAGGGTTGTTGCGACCCGCTGGTGATAAGCGTTCACGTATGCCAACTGGGGAGCACAAAAGTTATTAACACAATAATAATAATATGGTAAGTAGCTTGTTAGGAGCTCGGTGGCGCCGCGGTCTTGTTCGCTTAACAACGATCGCAACGTTGTGCAACCATTGGCGCGGTCAATCCGATGATGGGTGACCAAAATTTGACACCGATTTCCTCCGTGCTTCGGAAGGCACGTTAAGCTGTTGGTCCCGGGTGCTATCTCTACCAACTCAGATAGCAGTCGTTACATCATATCAGAGATGATGATAACTCTGACGCCCAACTGGGAATGGGTATAGCTTACCCTAAGTGTTGCGGAGGTCTGATGGCAGTCGCTCTGTGTAAAAGCTTAGCCCTCGCCAAATCTCTCAGTTTGGGAAGCCGACCCTGAGACAATCGGGAAAAAGGCTAGGATGATGATGAAGTAGCTTGTTAGAACATAGGTTCCCAACCTCATATTGATTGTGAGCGGTAGGGCATAGCGAATCTTCACTCGAAATAGGCTTGTTGCCGTAAAAAATGTAATTAGTCCGTCTTTTAGATTGTTTAAAAACAAAAGACACGTATTTTTTCATTTGTAAATTAGACCAAAAATTACAAAGAAATGAGTAGTCCGTTAAAATTACGCGTGACGTCAAAGAGTGAGAGTTTTTTTGTGTGTGTCGTCAAAGACCCCCACTCCTAAATTGTGATGCCTTGTATCTTTGTTATTTTTTGTTCAAATGAAAAACGAAAAAATATGATGATGATGATGATGATGGCTTGTCGTGTCACCTCAAAGTCGTCCAGCAGTGAGATGTCGATGCACCCGCGCTGGTTGAGTACAAGCGTGGAGGTATTGATGATGATGATGATGGCTTGTTGTGTTACCTCAAAGTCGTCCAGCAGTGAGAAGTCGATGCAATTGCGTTGGTTTGGTACTAGAATGAGAGTATTGATGATGGTGATGATGATGATGATGGCTTGTCGTGTACCTCAAAGTCGTCCAGCAGTGAGACGTCGATGCACCCACGCTGGTTGAGTACAAGCGTGAAGCTATTGATGATGATGATGGTGATGATGATGATGATGACTTGTCTTGTTACCTCAAAGTCGTCCAGCAACGACACGTCGATGGACTCGCGCTGGTTGGGCACAAGCGTGAGGGTATTGATGATGATGATGATGGTGATGATGATGATAACAATTTTTTTTTGCTACCTCGAAGTCGTCCAGCAGTGAGACGTCGATGCACTCGCGTTGATTGGGCACCAGGGTGAGGGTATTGAAGCCGATCACGCCGCGTCCGTCGTAATTGCCCGCTAAATTCTTTGCCTGATGAAGAAATTATAAATAACTAGCAAACCCGGCGAACTCCGTTTCGCCACCAGAGGCAGTTGAATTTTTTTTCCTTAATTTTCTTTGCTATAAACCTCACGGAGCCCGGGACCTTTCTTACGAATGCAAAACCGTGGAAATCGGTTCGTGCGTTCTGGAGTTATAGCGTCAGGGAGGAAAACCCGACTTATTTTTATATAGTAGATAGATAATAATTGAAAGCAGTCGCCCTCACCCTGAAGAGGGGTGAAGAGGTAGCCAGAGACCTCCCCTATTACTGATTTTAATTTGGCACTCGATGGACCAAACACCCTGTATATTTATTTACTAGCTGTGCTCGCGACTTCGTCCGCGTGGAATAGTTATTTTTTCCCCGTTTTTATTTTTTTATTTTCCATTATTTCTTCGCTCCTAATAGTTGCAGCGTGATGTTATATAGCCTAAAGCCCTCCTCGAAAAATGGTCTATTCAACACAAAAAGAATTTTTCAATTCGGACCAGTAGTTCCTGAGATTAGCGCGTTCAAACACACAAACTCTTCAGCTTTATAATATTAGTATAGAAGTATGGATTTCTTCTTAATCCATTTTGGTACATTTTATCTTTATTTTTAAGTGTTTTCCAAATTTATGTTTTAGTTTTAAGTCTTATCTAGATCTATGTACAATTTTGTGTTTAAGTGCTGTGTGTTAATGTACCAAATAAACGGTTTCTATTCTATTCTATTCTTAAACAACAATTTACCTTAGGGTGGTCGGAGTCTTTCGTGATGGCCACAGTCTCCACCAGATCTTCGTGGCGTATGCCGAACTCACCCACTTTGTAGTATCCTGGCTCTGTAATAAGAAAACATATTGAGTAACTTTCCTTTCACTAATATATGTTAGATTTTTTTTACTATACTTATTTCTCAAATACAAATCAAAAAGAGAAGCATTAAATGTGTGTTTTTGTTACTCTCTCTCTCTCTCTGTGTGTGCTTTTCTTAGCTTAGCTTTCCGACAGTGAAAGAATTATTCAAATCGGTCCAGTAGTTTCGGAGCCTATTCATTACAAACATACAAAAATAGGTAAAAATCTTTCCTCTTTATAATATTAGTGTAGAATAAATATATAAATATCAGACAACATCACATACATTGCTCCGATCCCAAAGTAAGTAGCTTAAGCACTTGTGTTATGGGTATCAGAACAACGAAGGTACCACAAATTAATACTTAAATACAATATACACACCCAGACACGGAACAAACACAAGTGTTCATCACACGAATGTTTGTCCCGGGTGGGAATCGAACCCACGACCCTTGGTTCAGAAGGCAGTGGTCACTACCAATTGAGCCACCGAGCCAGTCTAAGAATAGTAAGAAAGTAGAAGAAAAGAATATTGCTTGACGAGTTTATCTAAGTACCGTTTATGTTTTTGCTTATATTTTATCCCCCATTAATATGTATTTATATATGTTATATTGTCTTTATATGCTATATATTCAATATCCATATACATATTATTATATAATTAAATTGTTATATTCTGTATGTATACTTATGTTGTATAATTCTACATAATATATAAATTAGATTTTTGTATGGACTTTTTTTTCTCTTTGTACACTCACCGCATACAATTTCCGCTCTCTGCATGACCCGAAGGTTAACTGGTAGAGAATGCTCCTAGCATTAAGTTCGCCTTTTGTACCATTTTGTGCAAGAAAGTATAAATAAATAAATAAGAGAGGTAGGGCATAGCGAATCTTCGCTCGAATTGAGCCGCCCGTCCGGGGAAGGACCTCCACACCCTATAGAATACCGCAGCCAAATGACCTCCGGGTCGTGTTTCTGCCGGTGAGTGGGGTTTCCGGAGCTTGTGGGGGGTTAGGGTTGGGCCGGCATGGCAGTGGCAACTGACAGGTAACTAACCAGTTACTTGCCAGTTGTCACAGCGACTAGGGCTTCTCTTTCGCTTACCATCAGGCGAAGGGAAGCCATTATGTCGAGCCACTATAAAAAAAAGGATGATGACGATGATGATGATACATTACCGTTGCTCAGTATCTGTCTCGGCTTGAGGCCCGGGTCGTGCGGGTAGGGCCGCCAGGACACGCCGGCGGGGCCCTCGTGCACGTTCAGGAAGTGCCCCACGCCGTGCCCCGTGCCGTGCGCGTAGTCCAACCCCACGTCCCACAGGAACTTGCGCGCGAAACTGTCCAGGACGTTACCCTGGGAGGAAGAAAGAGAAAAAACGTTTAATAGGCATGATGACTAAGTTTTGTTTTTAAAACGTTGTTGTTTTTTTATAGTAGATCGACATAATGGCTTCCCTACGCCTGATGGAAAGCGAAAGAGAAGCTCAAGTAGCTGTGACAACTGGCAAGTAACTGGTTAGTTACCTGTCAGTTGCCACTGCCATTCCGGCCCAACCCTAACCCCCCACGAGCTCCGGAGACCCTACTCACCGGCAGAAACACGACCCGGAGGTCATTTGGCTGCGGTATTCTATAGGGTGGAGGTCCTTCCCCGGACGGGCTGCTCAACACGAGCGAAGATTCGCTATGCCTTACCTCTCTTAAATACTGTCTTTTATTTTTAAACGACTTCGAAAAAAGGAGGAGGTTCTCAATTCGTCTGTATGTATATTTTTTTTTATGTATGTTCACCGATATTTCCGTCAATTATGGATGGATTTCAAAAATTTTCGTTTTCCCAACACTTCCCGTCACTGCTCTGCTCCTATTGATTGTAGCGTGGTGAAAAGTATACTATAACCTGCCGAGGAGTATAAAGAATAATCGTACCAAGTTTCGTTAAAATCCGCCCAGTAGTTTTTTTTCTATAACGAACATACAGACAAAAATTTTACTGATTGCATTTTTGGCATCAGTATCGATCACTAATCACCCCCTGATAGTTATTTTAAAAATATATTTCAAGTACAGAATAGGCTATTATGGTCAAGAATTGTAATTAATCCGTCTTTTAGCTTATTAAAAATAAAAGACACGTATTTTTTATTTGTAAATTAGACCTAAAATTACAAAGTTTATAGCCCGTTGAAATTACGGGTGACGTCACTCGGTGAGGCATTTTTACGGGAGCGAGTGACGTCAAAGACTCCCACTCCTAACTTTTGATGCCTTGTATCTTTGCTATTGTTTATTTAAATGAAAAAAGGAAAAATACGTGTCTGTCGCTGTCATGTCGCTACAATGATGACACCATCTAGGCTTTTCGTAAAAACTCAGTCGTGATGAAAACTTCGTATGCGCGTTGTAGGTCTTCCATAGAACTTGTATGGAGCAATTTCATTTCGTATGGAGATTGCGTGCCGCGGAAGTTACAACGCCATCTGTTGTTAGCTCGCGGAACTAGTGCCTATTAGCGGTGTGGAGATTGGTGTCGCTACATGTCGCTACAGTACCTTGACTCCTTGCGGGAAGAGGGCGCTGCCGACCATCATCTGCCCCTTGAGTACCCTGGTGAAGGAGTCCTCAATGATGATGATGGCATGGTTACCTTGTTACATCGCCATCTGTTGTTAGCTGGCGGAACTAGTGCCTGTTAGCGGTGTAGAGATAGTTGTAGCGACGTGGAGATAGGTGTCGCTACCTACATGTCGCTACAGTACCTTGACTCCTTGCGGGAAGAGGGCGCTGCCGACCATCATCAGTCTGTTGTAGCCATGTGGAGATAGATGTCGCTACAATGATGACACCATCTAGGCTTTTCGTAAAAACTCAGTCGTGATGAAAACTTCGTATGCGCGTTGTAGGTCTTCCATAGAACTTGTACAGAGCAATTTCATTTCGTATGGAGATTGCGTGCCGTGGATGTTACATCGCCATCTGTTGTTCGCTCGCGGAACTAGTGCTTTATATTGTAGCGCGTGGAGATAGTTGATAGGTGTCGCTACAGTACCTTGACTCCTTGCGGAAAGAGGGCGCCGCCGACCATCATCTGCCCCTTGAGTACTCTGGTGAAGGCGTCCTCAATGATGATGATGATGATGATTAGAATAGTACCTTCACTTCTAGCGGGAACAGCGCGCCGCCGACCATCATCAGTCTGATGTAGCCATGTGGAGATAGATGTCGCTACAATGATGATGATGCTACCATCTTGGTTTTCGTATGAAAACTTCGTATGCGCGTTGTAGGTCTTCCATAGAACTCGTATGGAGCAACTTCATTTCGTATGGAGATTGCGTGCCGCGCATGTTACATCGCCATCTGTTGTTAGCTGGCGGAACTAGTGCTGTATATTGTAGCGTCGTGGAGATAGTTGATAGGTGTACTAGTGCCTATTAGAAGTGTGGAGATAGGTGTCGCTACATGTCGCTACAGTACCTTGACTCCTTGCGGGAAGAGGGCGCTGCCGACCATCATCTGCCCCTTGAGTACCCTGGTGAAGGCGTCCTCAATGATGATGATGATTAGAATAGTACCTTCACTCCTTGCGGGAACAGCGCGCCGCCGACCATCATCACTCTGTTGTAGCCATGTGAGATAGATGTCGCTACAATGATGATGATGGTGATACCATCTTGGTTTTCGTATGAAAACTTCGTATGCGCGTTGTAGGTCTTCCATAGAACTTGTATAGCGCAACTTCATTTCGTATGTAGATTGCGCGCCGCGGATGTTACATCGGTAGCAGGCGGAACTAGTGCCTATTAGCGGTGTGGAGATAGGTGTCGCTACTTGTCGCTACAGTACCTTGACTCCTTGCGGGAAGAGGGCGCTGCCGACCATCATCTGCCCCTTGAGTACCCTGGTGAAGGCGTCCTTCTGTTCGTCCGTGGGCGAGCTGCTCATGTGACGAGTGCGAGTGATGTCCGTCGTGCCGTCTCTGTGAATAAGAGACAACCATGGTTGAATTTACATGTTATTTGATGGTTGCCAGAAAGAACCATTAAAATAACACTTATTTGAGAAATCACAACAAAATTGTTTTGCAAATTGAGAGCGCGACAACCTTAGGGTACGATTTTGCGCAATAAAGTTTAAATAAATAAATATTTATTTATATCACTCACTTGTACTGTCCCCCCGAGTCCAGCAGGAACATCTCGTCCCTCCGTATGAGGGTCTGAGGGCCGTCCCTCGAGGGCGAGTAGTGGATGATCGCCCCGTTGGCCCCTGCCCCTGCTATGGTGTCGAAGGAAGGGCCCATGAAGTCCTGCTCGTCTCTGGTGGGTTATAATAAATAAATAAATAAATAACCCAAGACATGCCACGTTGGATGTAAGGGAGCGGCCCATCATCTTTTCGCTCCAAGCCAACCTCACCTGCCCGTGGTGCATCCTGCCGAATAACAAACGAGGCGCTGGCAACCGACTGGTGGCGGAATAACCATCACAACTGAAGGCGTAGCTAAATACCACAGGCCGATGACGGGCAGCAGCGTCACCGGAGCAAGAAGCTACGCCCTGCGATCGCCAACCCGCCTGCCCAGCGTGGTGATTATGGGTATATCCTCCAGATATTTGCTCTAAGTGGCGAACAACTGGAGAGGCCTATGTCCAGCAGTGGACTGTAATAGGCTGATGATGATGATGATGCCACGTTGGGCCACAAATCGCCGTCTATCCCCAAACTAAGCCGAAGCTTGTTCTATGGGTACTAGACAACTGATAGACTTACTTATAGATTAGATATGTTTTTTAGTAAATAAATACATTATTATAAATGGTATAGATTGACATGCTGTTATAATTATAATTAATGGGGATGTTTCTAGGGTCAAAATAATTACATTATATTTAGTCCGTATTTTAGATTATAAAAATATATTAGACACGTATTATTCCTTTTTTCATTTAAACAAAAAATAGCAAAGATACAAGGCATCAAAATTTAGGAGTGGGGGTCTTTGACGTTACTTAGTGGCGAAAAAACTCCCACTCTGTGACGTCACGCGTAATTTTAACGGGCTATATCTTTGTAATTTTAGACCAAAAATTTTACAAATGAAAAAATACATGTCTTTTCTTTTTGAACAATCTAAAAGACGGACTATAGTTCATTCGCGTTAAGAAAATAGTGACTCATCACCGACTGCCGGCCAAGCCACACCCCCTAGCCAATTAAAACGCTAGAAATTATAATTTCTAGCGTAATTACATTTTTTACGGAAACAGGCCCATTGTGTTTCCTGTATTCTAAAGGGTCTTACTTTTTTTTCACCCTGTATTTCAAGTGAACCACACCCAACTCACTTGCGAAACTCCAGAAGCTTATCAGACGCCTGTATCTCGGTGACCTCCGCGCCCGCGTCCAGCTGGTCGTGGAGCCACTTGAAGAACCGGACCACGGCTATGCCGTCGCGGATGTGGCACTGCCGGAAACCCTGCAGGAAGACGAGGAAACCACAGGAGGAGTGCTATAGTCCATAAAACGTAACATGATTAAAATGACAGCTGTCAAATTGTTAACTTCCTTATTGGTAAGTTAATTTTGAAAATATATTTCATGTAGAAAATTGATTTCTCTACAGATTTATTATCTTAACTAATAATATAAAGCTGAAGAGTTTGTTTGTTTGAGCGCGCTAATCTCAGGAACTACTGGTCCGAATTGAAAAATTCTTTTTGTGTTGAATAGACCATTTATCGAGGAAGGCTATAGGCTATATAATATCACTTTGCAATTATTAGGAGCGAAGAAATAATGAAAAATGTAAAAAAAAACTGGGGAAAAATAACTATTCCACGCGGACGAAGTTGCGAGCACTGCTAGTTTATAATAAGTATAATATAATAGAATAGATGAGGACAGATTTCTGATGAGCTGTCGGTAGATTGTGTACTGTGTAGTTACGAGCTCTTGATAGATTTTTTATTTATGAGTTATCGATCCTGACGAACAATATTTTCGACTAGCTGTGCTCGCGACTTCGTCCGCGTGTAACAGTTATTTTTTCCCCGTTTTTTTTTTACATTTTCCATTATTTCTTCGCTCCTAATAGTTGCAGCGTGATGTTATATAGCCTAAAGCCTTCATCGATAAATGGTCTATTCAACACAAAAAGATTTTTTCAATTCGGACCAGTAGTTTCTGAGATTAGCGCGTTCAAACAAACAAACAAACTCTTCAGCTTTATAATATTAGTTAAGATAGTGTGATGATTTTTAATATTTGTCCAATTATTGCCCTCATTATTTAGTATGTTTTGTAAGAATTAAGTGGCAACACCGGTTTGTCACATTGACAGTTGACAGCGCGCCTCTCTGGCGGCAAAATAGGCGGGGAAAAATGGAGGGGAAAGCTGTGCTGGGGGGACGGACGAAGCAAGCCGGCATTCGATTAGCAGCATTGACCGAGGATAGACGTCGAAGGAAATCTATGTTCGACGGTAGTCTTATAGTTCAGGTAGTGATGTGATAAGTTGTGATACCTTTATACCATTCGACAGATTGAAGTTATTATATTTCAGAAGCGGCATAATACCTGCAGCCTACAAGGTACGGAGTAGAAATACTCTTAAAATTATTTAATTAATATTTATATATACGAGATATTAATATAGACAAGATATTAAAGGCCGTCACTGTAATTTTTCGTTAAATTCAGCTTTTATTTTTCTCTTCTCTTCATTTCCATAATGATGCCGTCACGAACATTTGGTTGGGGCTACTCCCTAACAATGTTACTTGGCGGTAGTATTGAGAGTGTTTAAAATAATATGGCGATTGAATTACGCCAACACTGACAACAGCTTGAATAATATTTGATCAAGGCTACTCTTTGATAGTGCTATTCTTGTTGGTCTGCCTGAAATAATTTGTCGCGAATTCTATTTGGTCAAGGCAACTCCTTGATAATAGTCCGCGACGGATTCTCTGGCAAACGTCGGTGCTAGAATATTTACATTTATTGCATAAGTGTTTTCTGGAGCAGACCGCAACTTGAGTAATGTTCGAACAAGGCAACTCTTTGTTAATGTTACTCTTGTAAGCCTAATAAGGTTTATCTCACGACCCATTTGGTTAAGGCTACTCTTTGACAATGTTGGTCTGCGATAAAACGTTAGACTGCGGTCTGTATTAGAAAAAAGTAGACGTTTGGTTGAAATTGCGCCGTTAATTGAAAAGATAAGTTTTATGAAGAGAGGAGAAAGTTAGAGTTCTTAACCTTTAGAATAGGAAGAGTAATTTATCGATAATAATAACAACTTCATTGAATATAAAACACTGAGTTACATTTTGTATATCAAAACTGAAAAAAAAGCAGTATTTTTCGCTTGCTACCGCCAGATATCGCTCGTCCGACTAATTAACAATGCCTATCGCGTCATAGGAATCTGAGCGTTAAGTGTAGCGTAGAATGAGGTCAAAATGCTATGTGTCAGTACAGACTGATTGTAAGCGGCGCATTAACTTTTTATGTGTCCATTTGCTTACTTATGCGATAATGCGATACACAAATTATTATAACACAAGCTAGGCTGAGCCTGTATTATACGTACGTATTAAGAGCGCGCATACAGAATTCGACGTATTTGCGGCGAAACTGGTATTTTCGGGCGAGCTATTATCATAGAAAACGATTTTTTTAAATAAGAAACATAGTTTTTTATATAGATAAAGTCTTCAAGCAGTGCGTAGGCTAGATAAAATACAACATTTATTAGTATATTTTTGTTTATCAAAGATCTCCCGTAAGCCGATTCGCAAAAATGCGAGTCAGAGTCAATTTCGAAAGTCTTAATATCAATTGCATTACATACATATGTTTTAAATATATGTTTATACAATAGCTTATATGGTCTATTAGTGCACTAGATAAAAAAACTTTCAAAAATGTGTTATTAAATTGCCCAAAATAATTTTTCAAAATAAGCTCAATTCACACTTTTCAACAGTGTTTTTCTAGTAGAAAACACTGTTTCTTTCAGTTGAAATTTTGTGTAAATGTAAAAGAAGTCTTTCTTAAGTGCACTTAATTATTATTTTATTAATATTCTATGCCTCTTATTTTATACGATTTTTTTAAAAGTGACTATAAAGCCACGCGCGCGACGCTTGCCGATTCAGTCCAAATCGGGTCATCCCAGAGGGAGGACGTGCCGCTCGCTGCTCCGCTCACGCACACATACGCACAACCACTTTTATGAGCGTATACCTCTCTGCGCGAGTGCAACTCCACGAGTTTGATACTTTGTAATATTATTTTTGTATGGAAAATTTATTAAGTTAAAATAATATACATACTAAATTAATGAAATGATTTAATGTTTAGTCATGAGTATCAAATACAAACATCAGGATTATTATAATTATTATTATCTACAACCACATTTGCTAAATATTTTAAAAAAATTAATATGATATTTGTTTATTAGTTCACTAATGAAGTTACAAAGTAAGGCTATTCCAATGATTATTATTATGCTCGTTACCTTCAATGGTCAGAAACAACTTCCATGAAGAAACTGATAAGGAGATTCATTTGAGTTGGGAGCATTTAAGGAATCTACGTTACATGTTCACGACTATAAATAAAGGGTGAAAGTCATAGAAATCCCATAGTCGAGTTATTGATAGTAAAATTATATGTGTAAAGATGGATGATAAAATGTTTGATAGTATGCACGAAATTGATATATTTAGATTTAGATAAATCGATCTTCGAATCCAATTTTGAAATTGTCGCTTAATTGTTTAGTGTGAATAAGTGAATCTTTGTGTCACAATAATAACAAGTATCTAAGATTAAAATTAAATCGATCAAAGTGGTCAACAATGGGAGAGGCCAATGTCCAGCAGTGGCCTGTGAGAGGCTGATAACGATATGAGATTACTACTTTCATTCAGATAGTATTAGAAAGAAGTAAAAATTATATTTTATAGTTTCAAAATGTAAAACCAAAATGCAATATGATAGTTGTGAAATGTATGGCCATTACGGTTACTAGGGGTGATTTTAGCGAAAAGGCTGGTAAGATACGCATATGTTACGGTAACTTATTTACATACATTACGTTAAAATTACCGGCTACGTATGCTGAATGGTAGTATGGCGACGAGCAGGGCGAGCATGTAACTTGCAGTATGCAAGTCGCAAGGTGCAACGTTGCCAATGAGGGCTACCGTTTTTGTAATCACCAGAGGGTGCCACTGTATAGTGAGGTCTTCGGGCATAGCTGTTAAGGTTTGTTTTATGCATGTGATGACTGTTTGTTCGTTATAAGAAGGAGGCCATAAGTTTCCAAAAGGCAAAACTGTTTGTTAACGGTTAATAAACAAACCAGTGAACTAGCTTTTCTTTCAGACCGCTAATTTTTATACCACATTTTCTCGGCTCCGCTTTTAAAGCGCAGATAATCACTGAGCCGTGTCTCATATTTTCGAAAATTAATGCCAGCTATGCCAAAATTGCACAAAATTATTTAATTTTCCGAAATAAACTCGTTTAACCCACAGAACCTATGTAATTTGACATTTCGGATACCTCACGCTACACTAGCACCTCTGGTGGCGAATTCACACGCGATATGGGCGCCCTCATTAGTGCAGCAGTTTGCCATAATAGGTTTTGTTATTTCTTTTATTTGCTTCGTCGCCGTCATTGGAATTATGTTAAATTCTAAATATTATTGAGTAATTAATTAATTCAGTTTAATTTCCAAAATGTCGATTTTGGGGGAAAAGGTAAGAGCCAAAATTGTTCGGAGGACTCTCTAGAACTTTGTTTCTTTTCATTCATGCCGTAAAAAGTACAACATAGGAGATAATGATACAGTTTTGAATATGTCGCGGTTTGCGAGTTTTATTTCCAAAATATCAATTTTAGGGGAAAAGGAAGGAACCAAAATTGTTTAAAAATTTATTTCCTACAAGTTTAGTCTTCTTAATTTAGACCGTAAAGTAGAAAATAAATGAGATAATGACAACATTTTTTACTTGCTGTTGTATTTAATTTTAATTTTCAAAATACCGATCCTAGACAATTTTTGAATATATACAAGAGGACTCACCATACCTACCTATTCAGATAGCTCGCCTTTGTAACCTGTCCATTGCATCTTTTAACTAATATTATAAAGCTGAAGAGTTTGTTTGTTTGTTTGAACGCGCTAATCTCAGGAACTACTGGTCCGAATTGAAAAATTATTTTTGTGTTGAATAGACCATTTATCCAGAAAGGCTATAGGCTATATAACATCACGCTGCAACTATTAGTAGCGAAGAAATAATGGAAAATGTAAAAAATAAACGGGGAAAAACAACTATTCCACGCGGACGAAGTCGCGAGCACAGCTAGTAATTTATAAAATTGCGTAAAAGCAGTATTCTACGCAAGATTTGTGCCTTATACAAAAAACAGCGCTGGTCAGTCGTGATATATTCTTTCAGAATCAGGTTCAGGACACCTATTTTAGAGAATGCTGCAGTAGTCAATGACTCCTTCAATGTAACCCTTAGGATTCGGGTCATGACGAATATTCATCCCGAGAATAAGTGATGGATTGGTCAAGCTGGATAGGAACCAAATTTTAGTTGTTGTAGGCCATTTGGGGTTTCTGCTACGAAACAAAAGCACAACTTTCAGCACAAGCATCAGTAGGTATACATGATCTCTGTGATCAGTGCATAGAAGACTTAGGACCTTAATTCAAATTGACAAATTGTTTACAAACTAATCTTTTTTGAATGATGGCAACCAGCCTCTTTGTGAGATCCATTTCTGCCGAGTGAAAATGAACAAAGTAATTTTTACAAGTTAAAATATAAAACGGGTTAGAGTTATATCGTGGCAACCACGGAGACTGCTCTTTCCTTAAATAATAATACAAACACCTAAACACAGAACAAACACAAATGTTCAGCACACGAATGTTTGTCCTGGATGGGAATCAAACTCACGACCTTTGACTCATGATCAGAAGGCAAGGAAAACACAGTAGGGATTATTGATTTTTATAAAGCAACATTAATAATGTCAATCACTCACACAATACCTTTGGATAGGTAAGTACCTGGTACATATAAAGATAGAAAGACAAAAATATTGTTATATTTTTCTTAAACCTTAATTAGTAAACACTTAAGAATAATGTACTCTAAAGTATTTAAATCAATTTAATAAGTACGCACCTATACTACACTAATAAAATATTTAGCAATAAAAGAATGTTCAAATAATTTAGATGAATAATAAATTGTTAAGTATCAAAATATGTTCGTCCGCCGGAGTTAGCGTCCGACACGCCGCTCACCCACACAGACACAAATGATGTCTATGTGTGTTTCGGAATCGGCTCCCGCGTGCGTTTCGAGTTGCTTAAAATTGTATGCGCGCTCTTAATTCCTTCCCAATGTCTTTTAGTAAATACAACGATATAGGTATACTAATGAAAGTTGATATATTTGATTTGGTTATTTCTGGCCTTAGTGTTGAGTAAATGGGGCCTATGTTAGTTTAAAATATGTATGTTCAAAGATTACTTCGCTAAGATTGGATACGCTTCTCAAAATTTAAGGCTATAAATGTCGTGGACAAAACGTTACATGTACAAGAGAAGGCTATGTATGCCACTACCCGCAAGTAATCTAATTTATATGTGTGAAGAGAGGGGTGTTAAAGGTCTGATTTTTACTGAAACTGCTACCGCACCAGATTCTCTTGTACACACACACACACACACACACACACACACACACACACACACACACACACACACACACACACACACACACACACACACACTTACTTTAAAAATATATGAATATAATTATGTAATTTAGCTTTTAGCTCTTAATACTTGAGCCGGTATGGTTTTAGCCTAATGACCTGAAACATGTGTATTCAATTGCCTAGGTCAGGCATCCGTCTCATCACACAATATGTCACAAGTTTTATTATAGCCTGTTAAATTTAATGTACCCTGTGAAGAGAAATAAAGACTCACGCACACGCACACACACACTCACACACAACACACAATCTGATGTTATATTGATTAAATTTGTATTTTTAAAGAAATCTGTAACAACAGAGCCAAGGCCAATAGGTCTTAATAATTGTCTACATATACTAATTGATGAAATCTAATGGATACGCTGTTGATTTCGAATAAATGAATAAATATTATATTAAACAAGTAATTGGAGGCTATGTATGTCTCTACGGAGCTATGTATGTTCCACAAGTGATTGAAGGCTATGTATGTCTCTACGGAGCTATGTATGTTCCACAAGTAATTGAAGGCTATGTATGTCTCTACGGAGCTATGTATGTTCCACAAGTAATTGGAGGCTATGTATGTCTCTACGGAGCTATGTATGTTCCACGAGTAGTTGGAGGCTATGTAAGTCTCTACGGAGCTATGTATGTTCCACAAGTAATTGTAGTTTATTTGTGTCCTTAAATAAGAAAAGACGCCCCTAAGAAGTTATGTATGTTTAATGATATTCGAGTCCTTGGATGCCAATACAGAACTATGTATTCCACTACTATACAAAATTGGTTACGGAAACTAAACTATGAGGATACAGAATCAATATTATCAGACGTAAAGTAAGCTAAGCTCATATACCCACATACACACCCGCGTCACTCTCACGCATACACACACACAAACGCACATACACTCACACAAATGCGGAACCCAATAAATGCTAGCTTTCCTCGATCAACAGGTGGGACCTGGAGGCCTGAAATGCAGGGTCGCCCTAGATTAGGCTCCAGATTACACGCTAAATAATTTATTTAATGATTCAGTGCTAATGAATTTTACCAATTATAATTTAACTATAATTCTTTATTTCAAATAATTGCATACATTAGATGGCATTCCTAAACTACTTGTCAGTTCGCCAACAGGGATGTAGATGATGTTGTAGGTTATTAATTTAATCTTTATTTCACAAAGTAGGTAGACAATGTGTTCTGGAATGGATTATGTCGGCGGTGTAATTTTCTCTTGCACAAATAATGGCAACTGACGACATGATGACTACTCCGCCTAGTAAAGTCCAAAAAGCCCAAGGCACAAGCAGCAGAGGGGACCATTGGTGGATGTCGATGCAGGCGAACAGCTCGTCGTAACCATGTGATGTTGTCCGTTGTCATCAGGGAAGTCTTGGTGGCTCGTAGGGTAACTTTATTTATTTATTTTACATTCGACTGTACTTAAACCTGTGTAAGTAGTTCTATGCTCGTAGATTGACACTATCAAGAACTCGGGGCGGTCGACTTGTTTTTGTTTTAATATTATTCTTTTTATTTTTGCACAAGTATAAGACATTCATTCACTACAGAGATACATGAAGAGAGAATTTAAAACTGGGCTGTGCCAGTATCAACTTGTTAAAATTAGTGAGTAGCATCGAAATGAATAGGTACTATTGAATTTCTAAATTTAGAACCTGCGTAGGTATATTTCATTTTAGTGCAAGATTTATGATAATTGGCATTTCTTAAGTAAGGATGTTGATCTCCAATGTATTCTTTTAAATGGGTACCTACACTTGAATGGTTCCATAAGTGAAGCATGTTAGGTTTAGACTAGGCTTCGTCTACGCACGAGACGTGTGGCCCTCTTATGCGAGGCAAAAATTAACCTATGTATGTCGGCGGACGGTGCCTCCGTCGCATGGGCCGTCGTTATGGTGCCGAGGGTCGTATAGATAGAATAAACAGTCTTTGTTGCACGAAAGACATTTCGGACATAACAAAGGACGGCTTGGGCAGTTTTGTCGCTTGTAGCGATCTGTACCAGATAACATTTAGGCAGAGGAAGGAAGTTTTTTTAAAAGCCACGGGCAATCTAGTACAATACCATCCAATGTTACTATTAAGTACTTTATAAATGGGCAAGCCAATTGCATAGTTATACGAAGTAAAATATACATAATCTATAGACATCATTAAAAAATTCTATGGATATAGCATATTAAATTGATGTGGCATTCGTATTTACACTTAAACACACACGTATACAATACATTCGCATACATATAAGTACACACACTCTCCGGCGCAACAGGCACGATGGGCACAACACAAACCTACCTAACTGGGGTGGAAAACTAAGGTTTGCCCTCCCTATTATTATTAATATAAAACCGGACCTTCCAGTTCATTTCATATAGATAGATTTAAAGTTATAAATTGTAATTGTTCCTGCGATACAGGCCTTGAGGCTAGTACAGCGGCAGCTGACAATTTTTTTTAAGGATTTTGTAATATATTTGGTTTAGCTCATTTGAGTTGTATGCAGAACGATTTGCATTATTGGATAAACATTTTTATTTTTACACAACACATGTACACGTACGTAATTATTATTTATATTAATAAAAAAAAACGGTAACGTTCTAACTATAGAAATGTAGGGCACTAGGTACTCTAGTCCACTTATAGCAACTCGATATCTAAGTGTGGGTGGCGTATTGTTTACTTTCACATGCGTCAAAATATTTCATGAACTCTTCCCGCAATACGAGTATTAATGGACTTGCCTCTTACTCTACTCTTAAGTAAGAATTTATTTATTTGCTAGAATGCGGTACATATTATTACAGATGATATGTATAATGGAGAACTAAACACATTCACTCTTCAGAGTTGTCAAATGAAATAAATTATTAGGTTGGATACATAATTGAAATAAATTGTAACATGCCAAATTAAATTGATTATTAAATTGAGTATATACAAGTGAAATAAATTATTATACGTCAAAATAACTAAATTATTAGAACACCTCTTTGTACTACCGGAATAACATTTACCATATTTTCAAAATATCATTAAAATTTAATTAAACAAAGCAAGTCACACGTGTGGTATAAAACAAGGTTGAATAAGCCATATTCTAAGCATGCCTATATTTTAAAAGAAAACTAACTAATTGTCATATCATTTGCGTTCATGGGTAACTTATTATATAATTTAACAGCCATTGACTGACTGTTCCTTGAACGCATAGCTGTTTCCATTTAAGACTTGATTAATTTAATTGAACGTATAGACGTCTATCTCTAGGAGTACGTGGAATGTCATACAGAGTTAGTTATAGCTCTGAGTGAGTTTTAACCTCGTACATATAAGCAAGGGACAGTGAGTACTTTCAATTGTTTGAACAAAGTCTAGTGAAATAAAACTGTCTGCTGGGTAACAAATAACTTTGGGGTTTGAGGTTTTCTAAGAGGAGGTGAAGGGAGATTTGGTTAATGGTGGACATGTAGGCAGTTAAAGGTTTGAAATTGGGAGGATCATTAACTTTCAGTAAAACACTTTAATGATTATGTTTCAACATTGGGACAATGTCACTGAATTTCATTGGGCTTGGAATAAGACCTGAATTTACGTATCTACTCATTAAATTGGTTATTAATTATAGCTAATATAGGGAAATGGTGTGAATAATTTATTTTAAGACCATCATGGGAGATCATCGGTCTTTACGAACTTTATTTCTTGAAGGGTGTATGTAGATAGGTAATCTATATGGGATGTCTACTACTTGTTTATGGATAAGCTTGTTATAAAGAAGGTCACGCTATATCCCTGTGATCATTACAGTTACGAATTTTTCGATGAAATTTTACGATGAATTACAATTTGATCTTCCTGTCATAGTGAGTGACCTAAACCATTAATCTCAGTAAACCAAATCAAATTCTTTGTTTGTCAGAACAGGTTACAATAAAATAAACAAATAGTTATAGTTGGGTCTGCCTATAAAGGCGTACAAAAATATTTGGTGTCGGAAAAATCTTCTGACCACCGAGAGATAAGACACAACACAAAAAATATTGTTATTTATTTGTACCTACGTGTGAACGTACTTAGTTGCCACTGACGATTGCAGGGGTTGGTAAGTCTAAACGTCGTGGCCAGTTTTCAGTTGGACTTGACACAGTGGATTGGTCAGTTTTCAGTACTGCACAGTGGTCTCTCCCAATGGTCACCACTTTGATCATACACCGTCAAATTTATTTTGTATCTTGCATCAAGGCTTTGGCCATGAACTGTAAACAAAACTACCTTATTTATATCAAATATCATCACAAGGTTTCTTTTTGGTGCCAATGTGTATTCCTTATTCTCCTTGTAACACGTTAGTGGAGATGTTATTAGTAAAGTATTTGAATCTAGAGCAGCGTCTAGTAGCGGCTAGTTAGGCTTCTCTTTTTCTTTCGTACACTTATGTCTATCTTGTACATAGGCACAGTAAATAGTTAAGTGTGGTGTACCTAATATTAGTTTTTATTAATTTCAGTTTTATTTATATATATATATAAATATATATACATCTAGCTGTTCTACTATTTATTTTAAGACATTTGTTCAATTGTTCCTGTCACATGTTGGTCTCAAATGGGCATACTTTGAAAACTGTGTTAATCAATTAGAATACTAGCACCGAATGTGATGATTTTATACTTGCCCGTTAATGATTAAAACTGATGTGGTATACATATTTTACCAGGAAATGAAAGGGGTTGTAATTTAACAGTATTTTGTTGTTATAAGTCAAACTGTTTTTGTGTTATTCATTTTGTTGTAATATCGGGTTCTCATTTTATTTATTGAGATGGCGCTTTAGCACTATTGGTTGAATCATATTAAGTGGTTGTTTCGATTGGCTGTCCTTGAATAAATAAATAATTATGTAGTGGTGCGTCGGGAGACGGCACGTTGTCGGATGGCCGAATGTGATGATTTTTAATATTTGTCCAATTATTGCCCTCATTATTTAGTATGTTTTGTAAGAATTAAGTGGCAACACCGGTTTGTCACATTGACAGTTGACAGCGCGCCTCTCTGGCGGCAAAATAGGCGGGGAAAAATGGAGGGGAAAGCTGTGCTGGGGGGACGGACGAAGCAAGCCGGCATTCGATTAGCAGCATTGACCGAGGATAGACGTCGAAGGAAATCTATGTTCGACGGTAGTCTTATAGTTCAGGTAGTGATGTGATAAGTTGTGATACCTAAAAAAAAGCCTTTGACACCGTTTCTGTCCCCATACTTATCCAAAGATTAGAGCAAATTGGCATAAGAGGAGCGCCACTGGCGCTATTCACAGATTACCTTAGAGAACGTAAACAATGCGTTAAAATAGGTGAATTTCTTAGTACTGAATGTGATGTGTCTTACGGAGTCCCACAAGGAAGTGTTTTAGGGCCGACTCTTTTCCTAATATACATCAACGGCCTTTGCAACCTGAAAATTAATTCTGGGCAAGTATTTTCTTATGCAGACGATACTGCCATTACATTCACTGGCAACACATGGGACTCCGTACGACAAATTGCAGAGAAAGGTCTGGCCGAAGTGGCTTCTTGGCTAGGCAAAAACCTTTTAACATTAAATATGGACAAAACCAACTACATAGCATTTACAAAATATGATTCTACACAACCTAAAGCAGATTTTAAAATTCAAATCCATAACTGTAACTTTCGGGCAGTGGGCTGTTCCTGTAAGGTCATCAAGAAAGTTACAGATACAAAATATCTCGGAGTCATTGTCGATCAAAGGCTGTCCTGGCATGCGCATCTTGAGCAAGTGATGAATCGAGTAAGGAAACTCATGTGGGCGTTCAAAAAGCTACGACATATCGCAGACAAAAAGCTACTGAAGGTATTGTATGTATCACTGGCGCAATCCTTATTATGCTACTGCATACCAGTTTGGGGTGGGGCCAGTAAGATGAAGTTTCTTGGTCTAGAAAGAGCACAAAGAGGACTCCTAAAGGTAATAAGCTGTAAACCATACAGATTTCCTACAGATGAACTATACAGGCTGAGCAATGTTTTGACAGTTCGTCAACTATACTTGTTAAATACAATTGTTAAGGTCCACCTAAACTTGCCTTATATCCCACCCAATACAAACTGTAGGCGAAAGCGTGATGTGGCTCCTTGTATTTCAGTAAAAACAAAATATGCCAGTAGACAATTCTTGTGTCGATCCGCCCTTCTTTACAATAAAATAGACAAAATGCTTAACATATACCCTATGATAAAACGTAGCTGCAAATCCAATGTTATAGCACTTATTAAAACTTGGGACTATGCCAAAACTGAAGCATTCTTGACAAATTAATTTAAATGATAATACAGTAAATAAAATATAATTGTTTAATTCTAGGCTAGGTATTCTTTATTAAAATCACATACATTACACTACACACATACACTACAATCACATTTTCACAACATTATTACAAATACATGCATTAGGTACACACATAATACAACAACAATAATTTTAATATTTTTTTTTTCTTTTTAATAATGTTTAAATTAATCTTTTGTATTTTAAAATTTAATCTTTTATTTAAATTTTTGTACCTATCTAACGTGCACAGTGAGCAATTTATTGTTATGTAACATTAGAAATAGAGAGCGGGGATTTCTAACACAAGTATATATATATTACTTAAAAGAAATCCTCAATCGCTATACGGAAATGTAAAAATATTTGTTAGTGAATAAAGAATTTTGAATTTTTTTTGAATTTTTTGATACCTTTATACCATTCGACAGATTGAAGTTATTATAATAGTATGGCTTGGTCCTCCCTCATAAATCGATACACACACAAAAATACGAATCTTTCCCCACTATAATATTAGTTTAGTTAGACAAAGACTACTAGATCCGTGCAAAGGTTTTTATAGTTTTTAACAGACTTCAAATTCGACTGAAAATGTTTTCTTATCCTACCTCTAATTCCACTTCATTTTGATCAGCTTCATGAGCGCGACCGGTGACACTTCAGACGTCAAATTCAACGGCTTCTCCATGACGTCTCGCTGTCAAGCAAATGTCAATGTCAAAAGTTTATTAAACTGGCCCGTGGCTTAATTGACAGCTAAAACAATGAAGGTAGGTACTACAAATATATATGTACTTAAAAAAATACAAATACAAACATTTATTTTTAGTAGCTCTACATAATGGCTTACCTACGCCTGATGGAAAGTGAAAGAGAGGCCCAAGTCGCTGTGACAACGGGCAATTAAATGGTCAGTTACCTGTCCCGGTGAGTAGGGTTTAAGAGAGGTAGGGCATAGCGAATCTTCGCTCGAATTGAGCCGCCCGTCCGGGGAAGGACCACCCCATAGAACACCGCAGCCAAATGACCTCCGGGTCGTGTTTCTGCCGGCGAGTAGGGTTTCTAGAGCTAGTGTTGGGCCGGCATGGCGTTGGCAACTGACAGGTAACTGACCAGTTACTTGCCCGTTGTCACAGCGTGTTAGGCTTCTCTTTCGCATTACATCAGGCGTAGGGAAGCCATTATGTCGAGCCAATATAAAAAAAAGGTTAAGCCTATAAATTTAAAGCTTGTGCTTACCCCAGCGGCGGCGCGATGTATAGCTTCGCTCGCGTCGCTGGAGAGCAAAATAGATTGGGCTCCATCACCGGATTCGGCCACCTGAGAAGGGAATAATATTTATTTACTAGCTGTGCCGGCGGCGTCGCACGCGTCGTCATCATCAGCTTATTACAGTCCACTGCTGGACATAGGCCTCTCCAGTTGTTCGCCACTTAGAGAAAACATCTGGAGGATATACCCATAATCGCCACGCTGGGCAGACGGGTTGGCGATCGCAGGGCGTAGCTTCTTGCTCCGGTGACGCTGCTGCCCGTCACCGATCTTTAGTATTTAGCAACGCCTTCAATTGTGATGGTTATATCGCCACCAGTCGGTTGCCAGCGCCTCGTTTGTTATTCGGCAGGATGCACCACGGGCAGGTGAGGTGGCTTGGAGCGAAAAGATGATAGGCCGCTCCCTTACATCCCCGCTCTCTAGCAATACATTGGTGAAAACCGCATTCAATTCCATGCAGTAGTTTTTGCGTGATGCGCAATCAAACATACAGATAAAAATTTCTCCCGTTTTCCCAACTCTTTCCTTCACTGCTTTGAACCTATTGATTGAGCTTGATCAAAAGTATACAACTTATAACCTGCCCAGGAGTAGGTACAAAGAATAATTGTACCAAGTTTCATTAAAATCCGTCGAGTAGTTTTTGTTTCTATAACGAACATACAGACAGACAAAAATTATACTGATTGCATTTTTGACATCAGTATCGATCACTAATCACCTGAGTTATCTAAGTTAAAACTACCCATTTACAATCACTCACCCTCAACTCGTGCAGATACCCGACCGTGTATGTTTGTGTGTTTGTGTGTGTGTGTTGTGTGTATGTTGTGCAATATGTATGTGCGTTCATGTGTGCGTGAGTCATCTAAGTTGAACACTATCTGGAAGAGATCGCTGAAAGCGATAAGGCCGCCTTATTAGTACGTCGAGTTGTCATTGTACCTAGTTTAAGTCATCTGTTTGGTGTGCAAATAAAGAATAAATAACCCAAGACATGCCACGCTGGACCACACAGCGCCCAAAATAAGCCGAAGCTTGTACTATGGGTACTAGACAACTGCTAAAATAACTTATATACTTTTTTTTTTTAAATAAATACATATTATACATAGTAAACACCCAGACTAAATACAAAACAGATATGTTCATGAACATAAATGTTTGTACTATGCGGGAATCGAACCCACGACCCTTGGCGCAGAAGGCAGAGGTCACTACAAAAATGAGCCATCGAGCGAGTCGAGCCAGAATATTTATCTATCTATATTACTATCAATCATTTTTTTTTTTAAAGAGGGGAATGCATTAGGCACCTTCATGCCGTCTCCGGGGGGAGGCGGCATGGTGTGTGGGACTCACACCTCCCAAAAAGGGAGGGCATACCCACTAAACCCCCCTGTGTCGCCAGTGGGCAGCAAGTTGCAGGGACACGGGTAGCGCCGAAGCATACGGCCACATCCCTGCCTGCCCTGGCCAGCCGCAGATGATAAGCGGCCGGCACTCCTGGTCCGGGGAGGGCAAATACCCTTATATTACTATCACTCACCGCCACTCCTGCAGGTACCCCACCAGCGTCCCGTACGGTCTCCCCTCCACTGGAACACCCTCCCCCTCTAGCTGGCCCGCCACCCCCGCGGCGAGGGTGCCGTCCCCCCAGAACAGCTGCACCGACGACGGTGTCACCACCAGGTAGGAGAAGAACACCGGGTTGTATTCGATGTCCGAGCCCCGGAGGTTAAGGGTGTCTGTGAACGAAAGGGGCGACTGAGTTCCAAGGAGTCATATCATCATCATCATCATCAGCCTATCACAGTCCACTGCTGGACATAGGCCTCTCCAGTTGTTCGCCACAGGGCAAACATCTGGAGGATATACCCATAATCGCCACGCTGGGCAGGCGGGTTGG
>CM062106.1:4728130-4773750 GCA_031163375.1 Conogethes punctiferalis | reverse complement strand
AGACACACTTCTATACTGTTCACATGTATACTATAACAAGCTAGGACCAGTTTTTAGTTTAGTCTAAATATAAAAGAGGAATTGTAACTATGTGATAAAATTAATTTCGTGACGAAATCTATGCATATGTTTAAACAAAGTTGATTAGAAGATGGACTTTTATTTATATATTCAACGTTTTATCATATCGCTCGCAAATTTAATGGATGTAAGGGATGTAAGACCTATCATCTTTTCGATCCAAGCCACCCTCACCTACCCATGGTGAATCCTGCCGAACAAAGAACGACTGGCAACCAACTGGTAGCGGTATGACCATCACGATTGTAGGCGCAGCTAAATACCACAGGCCGATGACAGGCTGCAACGTCACCGGAGCGAGGAGCTACGCCCTGCGATCGTCAACCCGCCTGCCCAGGCCATGGCCATGGCCAGGGATAGGCCGATGTCCAGCAGTGGACTGAAATAGGCTGATAATGAGGTTTGCTATGGTAGGTTTTATTTGTGCCCAGGTAAACGCTGGTTATGATTATGATATTATGATATAAGCACTTGTGTTATGGGTAACAGAACAACGAAGGTACCACAAATAAATACTTCAATACAAATATAAACACCCAGACACGGAACAAACACAAGTGTTCATCATACGAATGTTTGTCCCGGGTGGGAATCGAACCTACGACCTTTGGTTCAGAAGGCAGGGGTCACTACCAATTGAGCCACCGAGCCAGTCACTACCAATTGAGCCACCGAGCCAATCAGCCCAAAAAAGTCGGGTTTTCCTTCCTGACGCTATAACTCCAAAATGCACGAACCGATTTCCTCGGTTTTGGAATGGTCTCGGGCTCCGTGAGCCGTTTATAGCAAAGAAAATTCGGGAAAAATAAAACTTCTGTTCATAAAACGAAGCCATCTGGTGGCGAAACGGAGTTCGCCGCGTTTGTTAGTTCAACTATAATTAATACAGCTATCATTAATCACAAATATAATAATTAGAGGGCAAAAACCACCGGTAGTCTTGCTATATCTTTAAAATCGCGAATCGTGATACACAGTGACAGTAAATAACATATAACGATTGATTTATTGTGTTTATATGTTAATTTATAAACACAAGGGCTTAAGTAGTTGCGCAAGAGTTGATATGTGTTAACATAAGAAGTTGACGATCGATTGCATTCTAATTTGGACCTTACTGCGTTCACATATGAATGGATTGTTTTGCTTTTTCTGACTGTACTGGTAAAGATTTCTACATTGTACAACCTTCAGAAAATTTGTTTTTTTTTTTACTTATGACTTGAAATATAGTGTCGATAAATAAATAAATAATCCAAGACAGAACATGCTGGGCCACACATAGCCCCAAACTTAGAATAATAACACTATTCTAAGGCCCCAAACTTGTGTGCTTCAAGCTGTAATCCTCGTCTCTAAAATCTCATTGAAAACGAATTTTGACTATGCCAAAAAATCATCATCAGCCTATTGCAGTCTACTGCTGGACATAGGCCTCTCCAGTTGTTCGCCACTTAGGGCAAACATCTGGAGGATATACCCATGCCAAAAAATAGTCATAAATAATAGTCGCACAATTAAAAAAAATTGTCGCATTATAGTTTCGGAGTTATAGCTATAGGTTGGTGAGGATTCTGGCTTGAATATCAAGCTGTAATCCTCACCTCTGATGCAAGCAAACGGCAAAGTCTATCGAATTGTTTTATGTTCCAAAAAATAGTCACGAAATAGTCGCAACGACATACCAAATCTCAGAAATAGTCGTTAAGATATTCCAGAGATATAACCCTTGTGAGATTCTAGCTTGAACATTTGAAAACTTCAAATATCTCCCGAAACGCCTTCGATTTTCGATTTCGAGTTTGTGCCAAAAAATAGTCAAAAACAATCAAAAGTGTTAATTATAAGATTTCAGAGATGAGGATTACAGCTTGAAGCACACCCAAACTTACTGTTTAATCTGAGTCCAAACTAAGCCGAAGCTTGCACTATGGGTACTAGAATGCTAATAAACTTACTTAGATACTTTTTTTGTAAATAAATACATATTATACATAGAAAACACCCAGACCAATACAAACAGACATGTTCATGCACACAAATGTTTATACTGTGTGGGGTGGGATCGAACCCGCAACCCTTGGCTCAGAAAGCCGGAAACAAATGTCTTGGCTCAAATGCCAAGTGAGCCCTTTTGCATTGAACGTCACAACTCTGTGTCCGGTTTTATAATTTTTTATGTCTATTTTTGTATGATGTTTTTAGTACGTACTTGTTTATTTTTTTAATGTTATGTTCTCCAAGTATAATAAACATATCTTATAAAAGTTTCCTATAATTATGTATAAATAAAATTTTCTTTCGGCCTAAAAAGCTGTTAGTCGGCTAAAAAGCAAGCAAAAGAGTTTTTGTTTTGTAACTCCGAAGAAATGTAACTACCTAAGTACTTAGGGTAGCACTCTACCGACCGGTGCTACGCGGTGGTGTCAAAAATTTACCAATGACATGGCTTTATCAAATTTCTAATGCTAAAAAAAACACACTAACATTGGCTAAATGTTCAAAGACCATTTGGTCGGATTTGTCAATATTACTTACTGTCACTGTCACTTTTGACACAATGTGTCCTTTTATTTCTTCTTAACTTAAAACTGCAAACACGACACAAGTTACTTAATTATGTAAAGCACTTTGACCACTGAACGGGTAACGTCGAATGATATTGTAGCGTTGCCAACTTACGTTTTATTTATTTATTTTATCTTTATTGCAAGTAAAAATAAAAGAAATCTTTATTGCACATGAGAGTACAAATGGCGGACTTAATGCTGTGTGGCATTCTCTACCAGAGCCAGAAAAAAATTCTTTAATGTGATGTGGTAATGGGAATACTGACAACTGATATAAGTATATATTTTATTTTATACAAGTTTTATTCATTTCATGTTTTGTAAACATAATAGTTTTCATTTATACAACGATTTATTTGCTAAGACTGTTCGACTAATAAACGTTTCTCTCAGGTGGGAATCGAACCCACTATAGGTTTAGAATGCAATAATTTATCAGAGAAACCACCGGCCCTGTCTTTCGGCTACATTTCACTTACAAGGTAAACTTATGTAGTTTCCGAACATTTTACTACTATTTAATTATTTTTTAATAAAGTATTATCGCTATACCGCCTACATTGTACTACAATATGTCAAATTTTTTCTATAAATATTTAATTTTTAAGCAATAAACTATATCTTTTTCATTGTACGTAATTTTTTAATACGCTTTTTTCAAAATCCGCGTACTTACGAATCGAACTCACGATTCTAGATTCACAACCAAATGAGCTATCGGGTTCTTTTTATAATTATACATTACGTATACGTTCTTGTATAAAATTATATGCATTAAATCTTTAGAATAATGTTTGTAAGAAAATTATATTACTGTTATGATTTAATAAGTTCGACTAAGTTCCATAGAAGTATATGATTTTATTAAAACCATTTACATACATTTTGTATCACTTAGTTTTCAGTAAAGGAATTTAACCCTTTCCTGACTTCTAGACACAAAAGAAAATAAATGCTACTGAACATGTTAAACTAAATTGTATAATAAATAAAACATAATTCAATTTTCACCTACATTTCACTAAAACGATATTTTCCATACAAATTGTTGCTTTTAATCCTTTAACTTCTGGAATTCTGGACACAAAAGGAAACCAATTTTACGCGTATTAAAAAATGTATACACACGGCACTGAACGTGTTAAACTAATAATAAATTAAACATAGGATCGGCACACGTGCGCATGCGCAGACGGCTTGCGCGGAACTGAGGTGCACTCTTGCGCAGGTGAGTATTTAGACGGATCAATGGCGGACGGCGTTATGCGGTAGTGGTGATAATGTAAATAACCCAAGACATGCCACGCTGGGCCACACATCGCCTTTAGCACCAAACTTAGCCGTAGCTAGTACTATGGGTACTAGACAGCTGATAAACTTAGATAGATACTTTTTTTTTGTAAATAAATAAATTAAGAACCCAAGACACGGCACGCTAGGCCACTCAGCGCCGTCTAGCCCCAAACTAAGCCGACGCTTATACTATGTGTACTAGACAACTGATAAACTTACTTAGATACTTTTTTTTGTAAATAAATACATATTATACATATCCAACCCCCAGAGCAATACCAATGCACATAAATAAATAACCCAAGACATGCTTCGCTGGGCCACATATCGCCATCTATCCCCAAACTAAGCCGAAGCTTGTACTATCGGTACTACAAACCACTGGATGGATCGGGCTGCAATTTGGCATGCAGGTAGATGTTATGACGTAGGCATCCGCAAAGAAAGGATTTTGATCAATTCAACCCCCAAGAGGGTAAAATAGGGGACGAAACTCTATTCCACGCGGACGAAGTCGCAGGCACAGCTAGTCCTAATATCCTTAAATCTTTAACCACACGGACAAATCTACTCAAAACATATTTCAAAACTAAACTTCTTGATTCCTATATGCATAAAGTTGTTCTGTCAAAATAATTTAAGGAAGATTATACAACGATTATCCACACAATTTTTGCTATAGTATTTCCAGACAATTTTGGTATATCTGTACAAAGCTGAGTCATCGGACTTTTTATATCTTTACTGTCGCTTTCCGGTGGGATTAATTTCCCTTATGGATTTTTACTGATTTTTAAATCCGGATGATGATGAAGCCTGCAAAATTGATTGGAAAAGTCTATTTCGAAAGTTTAAAATAAAATTATACTCGTACCATCCTTTAAGTGGCGTTATTTATAGCATACTAGCTGTGCGTTGCCCCCCATTTTAGGGAAGTGGTGGGTTAGAAATGGGCAAAAAGTAGCCTATGTTACTGTCCATCCCTTTTTTTTTTGTTTCACCAGGGAGAAATGCAGTTTACGCATACCCGCTGCCCGGGGGAGCAGACGGGCTATGTGGGACTCGCTCCGCGTCTGCAGAGAATACCCACTAAAAAACCCTGGTTTGCACCGTCTAATGCGCCTTGGGCGACAGCAACGCGGGTCCTGGGCTATAACACCGCGAAGCTGTCAGCGCTGGTCTGCTAGGCAGACTCGGGCTGGCCCCCCCACTTGGGGCGACCTAGAGATCAGGCCCGTAAGGGCCGTCCCTCTCCTCCAAGGACGGGGTTCGTGCAATACGTGGCCGGCAAACCCCGTGCCGGCCTCGCGGAACCCCGTCGGGCGTGCAGCCGCCGCCGCACGGTGGTTTTTTATTGTGGTTTTCTCCACTTGAGCTCGCGCCCCCTGGTCCCGACCGAAGTCGGGATAACAGGCGGTTTTTTATTGTGGTCTCACTCCACTCGGGCTCGCCAGTCAAGGCAAGCCCCCTGGTCCCTCCAGCGAGGGGAAACAGGTTGCCCGGCGACCAGTCCAAAAGGACCATATCCGACGACCACGAGAACCGTGGCCATCGGACCCGCCGCGCCGCAGTGATACACTGCCATCCCACGCCGTCAAACGGCTCATCTGGTAAGGCGGCAACGGTCGCAGAAGACAGGGAGGACGGCAACGACAACACCGCGAGGTCCCCCGAAGGGCACTCCTCTTCCTCTGCGACCATCGCCGACAAACCGGCGCAAATGCGCCCGACAACACGTCTCTCACCAATCGGACAAATGCCCCGCCATTGGGAGAGACCCACAGGCCAAAAGGCCCCATCTGGGTGTGCCGAAGCACGGCCGTGGAAGGCGTCGAACTCGACAACGACGCCAACGCTGGCCCCCGGAGCCACGCACAAGTGCGTGCTCCCACAGGGAATTAGCCGTCGGGTAGTAGTCGAATGATAACCTACTACCCGCCGTTGCCCGGGGTACGCCGGGCCGTCTGCAAGACGACCACGCGTGGAGGCTTCCCTTGTTGTACCCCTACTGTCCATCCCTTCAACTAACTTCTTCAACCACTTAAAAAATCACGTCAGTTCGTCGCTCCGTTTTGCCGTGAAAGAAAGACAAACATACATATAGACACACTTTCCTATTTATAATATTAGTATGGATTTTGTGACTTAACCAATTGTATGAAGCGTTTTCAGACTCGTCGGCATTGGTGATTTTGAAATTGTGATAAATCTGAGACCTTTAATGTTAACGAACTAATTTTTCATCAATGTTTCTTCTATCAATAGCAATTCAAAATTAAAATAGTCAAATAGCCTATATCTATTACAAGCGTTTTCAGGATGTCCAAAAATGAAACACCTAAACTAAATCGGACTTCAGTCATTACACATAGATGTGTAATAGATAGCGATGTGTAATCGGATGTGTTCAAATCGCGTAGATACAACTATTACTCGTGTATTCGCTTTGCGGCGTCTTTTGATGTGATCCGCGGTGCCAATTCATGAACATATAGCGTTTATAGATTTTGTTTTTTTTTTACAAGGATCATTTCATCATCATCAGCCTATATAAAGAGTACACTAGCTAGAGTACGCTAGAGATATAGGACTCCAGCTGTTCGCCACTTTCGGCACATGGAAGATTTACCCATAATCGCCACTCTGAGCAGGCGCGAGTTGGGTATCGCAGGATTTAGCATCTCGCTCCGATGACCCTGCTGCCCATCATCGTGTATGGAGGTATCTTACGGGCCATGGGCGTGGTAACTAACAGTTTGCCTACTTGCCCGTTGCCGTAGCGACTTGGGCAAATCAGTGGTATTAAAAACCCCGCTCCATCCATCCGTAATCGCTTTATGGGGCCTTAAGAACTAGGTATGTCATGACACTCCAAGCAACTATGCTGATCTATTGGTAACTATAAAAACTACAGACTACAGACTGGCTCGGTAGCTCAATTGGTAGTGACCTCTGCCTTCTGAGCCAAGGGTCATGGGTTTGATCCCCACACATTACAAACATTTGTGTGCATGAACATGTCTGTTTGTATTGGTCTGGGTGTTTATTTTTCTATGTATAATATGTATTTATTTACAAAAAAAAAATGTATCTAAGTAAGTTTATCAGTTGTCTAGTACCCATAGTACAAGCTTCGGTTTAGTTTGGGGCTAGATGGCGCTGTGTGGCCCAGCGTGGCATGTCTTGGGAATAACCCATTTATTATTTATTTACAGGGGTTGAAATTTCTTTCGACAGTGCAGTGACCCTATAGGAGCCACTTCTGAAAAAACACGATTTTGCTAAATGTGTTTATAACCTTTATTAATTACACATTAATCGTGCCAAGGGCAAAGTTATTGACCTGCCGATCAAAGTCAAAACATTTGCTCATTGCTTCGTGCAAATATATTTGCACTTAACTTATATGAGATTGTTTTGCATCCGACATGACGTGATGTCATGGTAAAATGTGTTACTGATTGATTTTTGGCTCCTTTCTGTGTAAAATTTTTTTTACTTCATCGTTATAAGCATATTTCTTTGTAAAACCTTCCAGTTTTTGTGAGCCTGTTCTTTT
This sequence comes from Conogethes punctiferalis, assembly GCA_031163375.1. NCBI lineage: Eukaryota > Metazoa > Arthropoda > Insecta > Lepidoptera > Crambidae > Conogethes > Conogethes punctiferalis. Next base: position 4,766,247 of record CM062106.1, on the reverse strand, counting down.
CTGCTCCAGAAGTTATCATCATCATCATCAGCCTATCGCAGTCCACTGCTAGATATAGGCCTCTCCAGATGTTCGCCTCTTTGGGCAAACACCTGGGAGGCTTTACCCATAATCGCCACGCCGGACAGGCGGTTGGCGATCGCAGAGCGTAACTTCTCGCTCCGATGTTGCTGCTGCCCGCCATTGGCCTTTGGTATTTAGCTACACTTCACCAGCCCGTGGTGCATCCTGTTGAACAACTAACGAGGCTGGCAATTGACTGGTGGCGGTATGACCATCACGATTGAAGGCGTAGCTAAATACCACAGGCCCATGACGGGCAGCAGCGTCACCGGAGCGAGGAGCTATGCTCTGCGATCGCAAACCCGCCTGTCCAGGGTGGTGATTATTGGTAATGCTTCCAGGTGTTTGCCCAAAATGGTGAACAATTGGAGAGACTTCCGATTACAATAGACTGATGATGGTGATGATGATGATATAATGATGCTCGAATCTATATAGTTTCATTACCCAACCGTTATATGTTCGCTATCTTTTATCAATTGGACCGCATCCAAATGAACATGATACTAAACTACGTTTCCGCTAGTGACAAAACTTTTCCTTATAAAGCGTTCTACTACGGTTTGTTAACGATAAAGCGGAGCTTCCTTTGTTTCTCTATGATTCACTGGTAGTATAGAGGTGTAGTGATAATGGCTGTCATAGGCAAACTTATGGGGATGTAAGGGAGCGGCCTATAATCTTTTCGCTCCAAGTAAACACATTTTACCACTTTGGAAGAGTCTCTCGCGCAAACTATCAGTCCAGTTTAGAAAAAAATGATGTCAGGAACCTCAACATTATTTTCAAATACCTATCTATAGATACCCCACACGTATAGGTTTGATGAAAAAAAAATTTTGAGTTTCAGTTCTATGTATGGGTTGGTGGGCGATTCACAGACCAAACCAACACATCTACGTACCAAATTTAAATAATGTAGCTCTTATAGTTTCGTAATAAACTGGCTGTGACATACGGACGGACAGACAGACAGACATGACGAATCTATAAGGGTCCCGTTTTTGCCATTTTGGCTACGGAACCCTAAAAACCAGTCTGACTCTAAACACTTGTTGTATACTCAATTTCATAATTCAATCGGTATGTGATTTGTTAAGTAATGTACAGTCAGGCACGTATTTGACTCTTTTATCTAGAACATGCATGATGTAAAGTCCTGGGTGTTATCTTTAGGTGTTGGTTTTTGTTTGTAGCGTTACACAAAAGTGTGGAATTGTTTTTGTTTTATGACCTTTCCTCATAGATTGATTACATTCTATCGAAAAATAATACGTTAAATTGTAAATCATAAATCATTTATTTTATGTAAGCACTACGTTTGATTCACAATCTGTACTACTTACTATACTACTTGGTATGTTTATGTAATAAATTTACGTATTTAATAATTTGATATAAAATATTTAGAAAGTTTTCCATTTCCTTAGTCAATCTGGTTTCCTCTACCTGAAAGTTGTCTGGAAGAGATCGCTATATGCGATAAGACCACCTAGATTGTACTTTGTGTTGTTTGTAATGTGTTTTCCTGTCTGTGTTTTTGTGCAATAAAGAGTTTCTATCTATTTATCTGTCAGCAGTTTCTTTCGAGAACCTCTTATGTCTTGCAACTCAATCCTCAATTGATTAAGCTGAAAATTTGTACATACGTCTAGTTTGGATGTCTATGTTTGTCACGTCGTGGTGTGAAGTTATTTTAAATCCAATATGGCGGCAGAAATCCATCACCACCCTTTCCTCTCCCGGACAACACGTGCTGGACAGCGTTGTCATCCGCATACCATACAGACAATAGTGGCGCGCACCCAAAGGTTCAGTTCCTCGTTCCTGCCCCGTGCTATTAAATCATGGAATGCCCTTCCAGCTCATGTGTTTCCTTCCTCATACAATCCTGGGTTCTTTAGGCGGGGCGTGAAACATCTCATCACATCTCAGTGGGTCTTCAGGGTGAGGGCGACAGGCGCGGTGGGTATGACCTATTGTGCCTGTCCACCTAACATTTGTACCTCACGACCGCTTGCCATCAGGTGGAGTGAGGTCGTTCTGAACGCTCTTTTTATATAAAAAAAAAAACACCACAGCCCGCCATCACCCGTTAAACCATTGGTTTTGAATAGGGAATATGCATGACTTTTTTTTATGGATTTATTGAGATCTTTTGTCTTCCAGATACATAAATATCGAAGAATCTTTAAACTATCTTTTCTATTAAGCGAGTTATAAAGCGTTAAAGTTATTGATTAGACAGAGAGATCCGATGCGGTAGTTGACGTCACGTACCGTGAGCGCCGTACTAACTCCATAGAAAAATCTGTTTCGCGAGAGAGAGACGGATATATTCACTTTCAATGACTGTATCTCGCCCATTTTTCAACCAATTTTGATTTTGTTTTCACTGTTCGTAGTAGATTTTGATCTATTTTACGATAAATTAGTAAATACCTGAAACTATTTTTCATGCATATTCCCTATTGTCATCCATGATATTTTATTCTACGTTTTTATTTTTTTTAACTTCTTGGCAACGCAACGCATAACATCGACCAGTGCGTACTATAAAATGTTTAACGTTATACCCGTCTCTCTCACTCTAGTTGTCCCCCTCTAATGTTTACCTCTCACAACATAATGTGTTAATGTGTAAACAAAATATTTATGCAACGGCGGTCGTTTTGTCAAATAGTTTGTTTTCTTTTTGGCTAATCTGTTTGCTACTGTTACTTCATCGACGGCTCATATACAATATATACAACCTTTTTTGTATTATGTATATGGGGATGTAAGGGAGCGGCCAATCATCTTTTCGCTCCAAGCCAACCTCACCTGCCCGTGGTGCATCCTGCCGAATAACAAACGAGGCGCTGGCAACCGACTGGTGGCGGTATAACCATCACAATTGATGGCTAAATACCACTCTAGTCTTATAAATTAAACTAAGGACTCAAGTCCTTCGTAATTTGGAGTCTTTTGTAAAAAGACTTGAGTCCTGCCAAAAATAACTCATAATAATCTCTAATATACTCTCTCTAGATCTCATACAATCGCATTTTGATCTGCTGATTGTCAGTCTACAGGTGGATAGTTTTGATAAGATTGTTTGCGCCAATAAAATTTAATTGATACAATTTTTTATTGTGTGATTTAGTTTTAATTAGAATATAATAAATTGGATTAGAATAAAATCACCTATTGGATAATGTGATACATCAACTAAAGTTCATGAAGTTGAGTCATGACTCGATCTTGTTTAAAGAACTTAAGAGTCGAAAGGACTCGGAAGACTCGAAAGACTCAAAGGACTCAGAACTCACGTGACTAACGAGTCCTACTCTTGAAAAAAGACTCGAGTCTCGAAATGAAGACTAAAAGACTTGAGTTTTTTACAACTCTATCTAGTACCCATAGTACAAGCTTCAGCTAAGTTTGGAACTGGACTTTGTGGCCCAGTGTGGCATCCCATGTCTGGAATTAGCTATACTTGACGGGCTCGGTGGCTCAATTGGTAGTGACCTCTGCCTTCTGAGCCAAGGGTTCGATCCCCACACAGTACAAACATTTGTGTGCATGAACATGTCTGTTTGTATTGGTCTGGGTGTTTTCTATGTATAATATGTACTTATTTACAAAAAAAATGTATCTAAGTAAGTTTATCAGTTGTCTAGTACCCATAGTACAAGCTTCGGCTTAGTTTGGGGCTAGATGGCGCTGAGTGGCCCAGCGTGGCATGTCTTGGGTTATTTATTTATTATTTATTTATTTATACTTTAAGCAATACTATAATCAGACTACAAAATACCTATACAGTATAGACAGTACGACAATAACCCACTTATACGATCATACGAACATCGTGCCGTAACATGTGTTGCTTACAAGTTGTATAACTTGAACTTAATGTATCTGTCGACGCCCGTGACCGAGTACCTTTGAGCTAAAGCGGTGGACAGAAGATTAATATCGGACAACATCACATACATGGGATGTAAGGGAGCGACCTGACTACTATTCGCTCCAAGCCACCCTCACCTGCCCGTAGCCGTGCCGAATAACAAACGAAGCGCTGGCAACCGACTGGTGGCGGTATAACCATCACGATTGAAGGCATAGCTAAATATCTACCACAGATGACGGGCTTTTTATATTTTACTAGCTGTGCTCGCGACTTCGTCCGCGTGGAATAGTTACTTTTCCCCGTTTTTTTTTACATTTTCCATTATTTCTTCGCTCCTAATTGTTGATGTTATATAGCCTAAAGCCTTCCTCGATAAATGGTCTATTCAACACAAAAAGAATTTTTCAATTCGGACCAGTAGTTCCTGAGATTAGCGCGTTCAAACAAACAAACAAACAAACTCTTCAGCTTTATAATATTAGTTAAGATTAAGATTTAAGTACTAGCTGTGCCGGCGGCGTCGCACGCGTGGATATCGGGTTACATAAATAACAGACTTCCATAAAATGGAATTATATATTGGTGAAAACCGCATTCAATTCCATGTAGTAGTTTTCGCGTGATGCGTAAACATACAGATAAAAATTTCTCCCATTTTCCCCAACACTTCCCTTCACTGCTCTGCTCCTATTGATTGTAGCGTGATGAAAAGTATACTATAACCTGCCCATGAGTATGAAGAATAATGTACCTATGAAGGGAAGAAGGGATTTTCGAAATTCATCCGCTAAAGTGGTTGAATATTAATGATGTAATATCTCAAAGTGAAGTGTACACTCGACTTAGTAACTTAATTCAATAATATTTATTTGTATAAATAACTTGATGAATGAAGTGGCCTTCTATCAAAGGATATGAGGCGATGGTCAATATCAGTTCGTGTATACTCGTATGTTTGTGAAGCGATCCAAATAGTATTTTTGTTATCTACTATATAAAAATAAGTCGGGTTTTCCTCCCTGACGCTATAACTCCAGAACGCACGAACCGATTTCCACGGTTTTGCATTCGTTGGAAAGGTCTCGGGCTCCGTGAGGTTTATAGCAAAGGAAATTCAGGAAAAAAGAAGCCATCTGGTGGCGAAACGGAGTTCGCCGGGTTTGCTAGTTATTTATGGAATTATAATAAAACAACAATAACATTTTAGAGAAGACAACGCGCGTGTGATACCCCTTTAACCGGAAGGAATACAAGAGAGGTAGGGCATAGCGAATCTTCGCTCGAATTGAGCCGCCCGTCCGGGGAAGGACCTCCGCCCTATAGAATACCGTAGCCAAATGACCTCTGGGTCGTGTATTTGTCGGTGAGTAGGGTTTCCGGAGCTCGTGGGGGGTTGGGGTTGGGCCGGCATGGCGGTGGCAACTGTCAGGTAACTGACCAGTTTTTTTCCCGGTTGTCACAGCGACTTGGGCTTCTATTTCGCTTTCCATCTCTCGTAGGGAAGCCATTATGTCGAGCTACTATAAATAAAGTGTCCCATGGGGTTATACCAAGACTGATGACGGAGGGATCGGCTGAGTTTACCCAGCCACACCAGGCAGGGGAGTCCCTCATACCCCACCACTACCCCACCACTCCCCCAAATGGCAGGGATGGCCGCATCTTCCCGGTGAAAAAAATCCACACAAAATATAATAGAAATAGATAGTTTTGCACTAGATTACCCATCTCTGTTGAATCTGGTTTCCTCTACCTGAAGGTTGTCTGGAACAGATCGCTATGAGCGATAAGACCGCCTAAATTGTACTTTGCTTTCCTGTAATGCCTGTGTTTTTGTGCAATAAAGAGTTTCTATCAATCTACCAAAGAATGAGAAACTCTTATAGTCTCTGGTCACTGTTTTTTTTTGTGTGTTTGTTTCCGTGTGAGTGGTCACTGTTGCAATAGGGTGGGCTTAATACCACTGGGTGTGTGCCCCCCTTATCATGGTGACGAAGCCCTTCGGTGGTTATCAGCGGATGGGCAGGACGAACGGCGTGCCGGTGATGAAACGCAAATACTGCTATGTAGGTTTGTGTGTTAACTTATGAAATACTTAACTTGGTAACTCACCAACGTCGCGGGCCACGGCAGTGCCCCCGCCAAGTCGAGCGCGAAGCAAACACTGCCGCACCATCCTTTACTGGAACCATGTCTCCATTTTCGGACCCCTATTTGTGGACCTCTGGATAAAACCCACTGACCTATAAAGAATGTTCAACGGCTAAGCCATACTCCATTAAATATTAACTATTTCATATAGATAAAAAAAGATAACTTAACCTGTTAATAGTTTTGTGTAATTTTTTAAAATAAATTTTAGGGCAAACTGTCGCATTAAATTCCTTACTTGTAGTGATAGTTTTAAGGTTTTTGAAATAAGTAAAAATAAAATAAATAATAAAAAGAAATCGCAGTAAGAACCTTACACGACTTTGTCTAGATTTCATTACCTTTTGAAAGTTAAACAAGCAGCTCCATCGAGACTTGGCTAGTTTTTTACAGAATGTTTTTCGCGGAATTGGCTTTTCTTTTTATAAGTAAACTAGCGACCCGCCCTTGCTTCGCTTCGGCTATTTCCGATTAACACTGTTAGATGGGTTACATTATGTAAGGGGACGACCTATCATCTTTTCGCTCCAAGCCAACCTCACCTGCCCGTGGTGCATCCTGCCGAATAACAAACAGAGAAGTCTTAGTAATAGGGTTCTATTTTTACTCTTTGGATTCGCCATTTAAGGCAAACATCGGGAGGATATACCCATAATCGCCACAGGCAGGCGGGTTGGCGATCGCAGGGCGTAGCTTCTTGCTAAGCTGACACTACTTTTTTTTGTGTTACCGGGGAAAATTCTTTTAGGCATTCCCGCTGCTTGGGGGAGCAGCGGGATATGTAGAACTCACCCCGCTTCGAAGATGGAAGTGAGGCAGGAAATACCCACTAAAAACCCTGGCCCCTTCGTCATGCGCTTTAAAGGTGGTGTCGAGGGTCCTATGTATTATGTCCACCAAGAACTGACACTACTGCCAGTCATCGGCCTGTGGTATTTAGCTACGGCTTCAATCGTGATGGTTATACAGCCACCAGTCGGTTTCCAGCGCCTCGTTTGTTATTCGGCGGGATGCGCCCCGGGCAGGTGAGGTTAGCTTGGAGCGAAAAGACGATAGGCCGCTCCCTTACATCCCTCTTTGGAGGATCACTACAAAGTTCATTAAAGGGCTCACCTCAATCGATCCTCGCCAACCGGTTCCTCACACCGGGATTTCCTCGCGACAGGGCGGCGTTTAGAAAGCTGTACAGCGACCTCTAGCGGCGACACTCAGGCTGCCCACTCCCAACTGGTATCGGTAATTGGTACCTGCTTATCGGCAACAGGGTCTAAGTGTCTAGAACACTTAGATACTAAACTTTGCTATAGAAAGAAAAATCTATAGCTACATAAAAAATAAATAACCCAAGATATACCACGCTGGGCCACACAGCGCCATCTAGTCCCAAACTGAGCCAAAGCTTGTACTATGGGCACTAGACAAACTTACTTACATACATTTTTTTTTGTAAATAAATACATATTATACATAGAAAACACCCAGACCAATACAAACAGACATGTTCATTAACACAAATGTTTGTAAGTATGCTGATGTTGTTGTATTCTATTGGCCTGTAATCGTCCACTGCTGGACATAGGCATCAAATAATCACAATACCTCTTTAACTAATATCATCATCATCAGCCCGTGTCAGTCCACTGCTGGACATAGGCCTCTCCTAATGTTCGCCACTTTGATCGATTTTAACTAATATGTTAATTAACAATTAGGTTTCTAGTGTTAATGCATGTCCCCAATCTTATCTGTTCGAAACTATTTACTGTAAGTTGTCTTTGCGTAAACCGCCATTACTCAGTTGGGAGGGGCTTGTACTTACAATAATCTGGGGCGGCCCATGTGGAAAATTACCGATTTTTTGATTTCATCATCAACATCAGCCTATTGCAGTCACTGTTCGACATAGGCCTCTCCAGTTGTTTGCCACTTAGGGCAAACATCTGGAGGATATACCCATAATCGCCACGCTAGGCAGGCGATGGCGATCGCAGGGCGTTGCTCTTCGCCCCGGTGACGCTGCTGCCCGTCATCGGCCTGTGGCATTTAGCTACGCCTTCAATCGTGATGGTTATACCGCCACCAGTTGTCAGAGCCTTGTTTGTTATTCGGCAGGATGCACCACGGGCAGGTGAGGGTGGCTTGAAGCGAAAAGATGATGGGTTGCTCCTGGTTGCTCCCTTACATCCATTCGCTTACACACATGATATCTACTGACTTAGTAATCAATCAATTAATCAACAGCCTTGAACCGTCCACTGCTGAACGTATGCCTTCATGCCAGCAGTTCTTTTAAGGTCATCCCCCCACCGGGTTGCGGGGCGTCCTACGTTTATTAATATCTTTATAGAAATACCCTGTAACAATTTACGGTCCTACCTGCGACCTCTTGGTTGTCGAACGATGTCACGTATATCATAATTAAACCAAACCCTCTCTTTGTTCCAGAAACCGGTCTCCAAAACGTCACCCTGACGCAATCCGAAACGGGCGTACCGGACGCCAATTCCAACATACCCCTCCACCTCCCCCCACAGCCCAAGGACACCAAAAATGCCCCCAAACCCGACGACGACTTTGATGTCAACGAGTACTTCGCTCGGCTCCAGGGCTCCAGATACATAAGCGCTCCCATCAACGCATCTCTCAAGGAGAACCCGACTTCTGCTGAGGAGAATCTAGAGGAGATCAACTTGAACGAACCCGAGGTAGCTCCGGCAGAATTCCAGCAGAGTCTCACAGCGGATATAGCTCAGAACTTCTCTCAGCTGCCGACGGTTCTGCCTCAAGTGGCGAGCGCGGTGTTCAGCTCCTTTTCGAGCATGCTGAGCTATAAGAGCCGGGAGGTGACACCCGATGAGAGGCCCGAGCCTGTGAGGCAGCCGCAGAGGGCTGAGGAGGTGGGGGTGGCTCTGATGGGCATGGATGAAGCGGTTAGGGAGGTGGCGCCGCCTCCCAGGGAGCCTCCGGTTGGTGGTAAGTTGGAAATCTATTTCTTTTCTATTTCCGACGATGGTTGGCGATCCTCGACTGTAGGTACGCTTTATGAGGAACTTCTTGCCTCGCGCCTCGGTTTTGTGGAACCAACGTCCTGCGACAGTCTTTCCGAACAGCTACGACTTGGGAACCTTCCAGAAACGAGCGTATTTCAAAGGCCGGCAGCGACCCTAAACTCGATTAGAGTTGTAAGTGTCCATGGGCGGTGTCGACTGCTTACTATCAGGCATCACACTTGCTCGTCTGCCGCCTCTCGCATAAAAAACAATAATAAATATCCCAAGACATGCCACGCTGGGCCACACATCGCCATCTAGCCCCAAACTAAGCCGAAGCTTGTACTATGGGTACTAGACAACTGATAAACTTACTTAGATAATTTTTTTTTGTAAATAAATACATATTATACATAGAAAACACCCAGACCAATACAAACAGACATGTTCATGCACACAAATTTTTGTAATGTGTGGGGATCGAACCCACGACCCTTGGCTCGAAGGCAGAGGTCACTACCAAATGAGCCACCGAGCCTGTCATTGTTTGTAGCACACTACCTTCTTACTGTTTCTGCTTAGCCCAATGGTTGACTGGTAGAGAATGCCTACGCGGCATTAAGTCCGCCTTTTGTACAAATTTTATGTGCAATAAAGATTGAATAAATAAAATAAATAAATTTAGCCGTTCCCGCACGAAGTGATTCGTAAATCTTATTGTACGGTTAGGTGAAAAGAGAGCAGAGCAGTGAAGGAAAATGTTTGGAAAACGGGAGAATTTTTATTTGTGTGTTTGAACGCGCATCGCGCAAAAACTACTGCATGGAATTGAATTCTGTTTTCAACGGTGTATTACTAGAGGTCTAGATTAAAATTTAGGCACCATTTTATGGAAGTCCATTATTTTTGAAACCCGATCCACGCGTGCGACGCCGCTGGCACAGCTAGTAGATAATATTAACACACTTGTGTAACTTATAAGCGACCTAGCATGCCCTGCGGACCGTCTGACGGCCCCTGACCCCTGCCTTGAAGGGCGAGATTGCACGTTTAACGCTAAAAACCACTTCCGCACACCACATAATTGAATCGTGAACGGAAGGATTTCGTGTAGTATTTTTTTTTTTTTTTTTTATTGCTATGGGTGGCAGACGACCAAGCGGCCCATCTGATGTTAAATGGTTACCGCCGCTCATAGACTCTGCAATGCCAGGGGTATGGACTTTTGGTTGCGACTTCTTGTGTCGTATTATGATAATGTGATTTTTTTGTAGCTCGACATAATGGCTTCCATACGCCTGATGGCAATCGAAAGAGAAGCCCAAGTCGCTGTGATAACGGGCAAGTAACTGGTCAGTTACCGGTCAGCTGTTTACAATACTTTAATTTTACATACTATGTACATACAAATTATCTTCGACTGGCTCGTTGGATCAATTGGTAGTAACCTCTGCCTTCTAAGCCAAGGGTCGTGGGTTCGATCCCCACACATTACAAACGTTTGTGTGCATGAACATGTCTATTTGTATTGGTCTGGGGGTTTTCTATGTATAATATGTATTTATTTACAAAAAACAAATGTATCTAAGTAAGTTTATCAGTTGTCTAGTACCCATAGTACAAGCTTCGGCTTAGTTTGGGGCTAGATGGCGCTGTGTGGCCCAGCGTGGCATGTCTTGGGTTATTTATTTATCTAAACGTAATTTGCAGCAGTTTGTAGGTCTGCAGCACAAGGCTGGCGAGTCGTAGGGCCCGTGTAAGCACTAAGTTACGAGAGACCTAACAGGTGTGTGCTGGCAAAGTACACAGCTAGAAAAGTAAGCGAGTATCGACACTCTTACCTCTGAGAGCGTCAGCATGGTGCTATTTTATTACAACTCACATACATCGCTATAAGCGATAAGACCGCCTAGATTGTACTTTGTGTTGTTTTTAATATGTTTTCCTGTAATGTCTGTGTTTTGTGAAATAAAGAGCTTCTATCTATCTATGTATACATTGCTCCCATCTCAAAATAAGAAACTTGAGCACTTATGTTATAAGTATCAGGACAACGAACGTACAATAAGTACCTATGTGTCTATTTTTTTTTAATTGCTGTGTTGTGATGTCCAAATTGTAATAAAAATTTCTTATTCTTATACTTATAAGAATAAGAAATTTAATAATAATATACTTAAATACAAATATAAACACCCAGACACGGAACAAACAACTGTTTATCACACGAATGTTTTCCTGGATGGGAATCGAACCTACGAGTCTTGCTTCATGAGGCAGGTTAGTAGTTCTCGCGTGAAAGAGGGTTAGGCATCCATCCATCCATCTAAACAAACTTTTGCATTTATAATATAAGTGGGTAATACTTTCTATTAGTATACTATAACGCAGCATATATAGTCTATGGTTAATTCCAAATCATTGGCTAAACGTACTGCAGCTAATTACCATAACTACATCCTTATCTATGATACTTAAACACACATTATACCATTTGTACGAGTAATTTTTTTTATAATAGCTCGACATAATGGCTTACCTTCGCCTGAAAGAGAAGCCCAAGTCACTGTTACAACGGACAAAAATAAAAATCAATGAATAATTAATTATTAATTAATTAATTATCTTAGTTACAGAATTAACAGCTTTATCATTAGAGTCTGTAACAACAATATCAGCCACAGCAGTCCACTGCTGGACATAGGCCTCACCAGTTGTTCGCCACTTAGGGCAAACATCTGGAGGATATAACCATAATCGCCACGCTGGGCAGGCGGGTTGGCGATCGCAGGACCTATGTCCAGCCAGCCGTGGGCTGCAATAGGTTGATTTGATGATGATGATGAACATTAGTAGGATATTGGCGGTCTTATTGCTATAATCGATCTCTAGAGACAGACATACACACACATATGAACATAATAACTAAACAAATTTGACTGGCTCGGTGGCTCAATTGGTAGTGACCCCTGCCTTTTGAGCTCAGGGTCGTGGGTTCGATTCCCACTCGGGACAAACATTCGTGTGATGAACACTTGTGTTTGTTCCGTGTCTGGGTGTTTATTTGTATTTAAGTAATTTATTTGTGGTACCTTCGTTGTTCTGATACCCATAACACAAGTGCTTAAGCTACTCCTTTGGGATCGGAGCAATGTATGTGATGTTGTCTGATATTTAAATGAACACTAATTAAAGGAAAAATGGGCGTGTCTGTAATAACTGGTTACTTAGCGAACACGTTTGCGTCTGACCGGTTCCGTCCGAGGTGGATTGAATTAATTAGCAATTAGCAAGTGGCCCCATGCGGCGGTGTAACTACAGATTTGCCGGCTTGTAGTATTTGTAGTTAGGGGCAGCGCAGACGACAGACTATCCGTGACGCACTTTTTTGCAAAAATCTTTCGCGGATATTTCACAGACACAACGCACACGACGCACATCTTCGAATATTCCGTCGGCAGACCTAGACGCTCTTTTTAAATGTCTCAGACGTAGACTCTATCGCACAAAAAGTCTGTCGTCCGCGCAGCCCCTTAAACTGATAGTGTAGTGTACAACTAGTGTTCTGAGTATACATACAGGGGGTCTGTGTATATTATATTAAACTTTTGCTTGCCTTTACATTCGGGTACACGACCGTGTTTGATTTTTCATGATCCATTGATCCAATCACTTACTTTCTTGGGTGTTTACTATGTATAATATTTATTATTTATTTACAAAAAAAATGTTGATAGATAGATATTCTTTATTGCGCACCATAGAATTGACTTAAAAACTAGGTATTGCAGACACTTGTTGCACAATTTAGGCGGCCTTATCGCTATAAACGATCTCTTCCAGACAACCTTAGAGGATGGATGGATGGAGGAGGATGTATTGTAAGTTTATCAGTTGTCTAGTACCCATAGTACAAGCTTCGGCTTAGTTTGGAGCTAGATGGCGCTGCGTGATTATGAACTTTATGTATTGGATACACAGATGAAAATTGCTTGAGAAAATCTGACATGGTTGATTTGTGGCGGTCTGTACTAATGTTTTATGTAACTACCACCTTCTTCTTCTTCTTCTTCTTCCTCTTTCCTTTATTGTAAAACTCTTTTAACATCCACCGTCTCTTGTTGCAGGTACAACCAACTTCAGAATAACCACAAAGAAGAAAGCGTACGCTCAAATACCGGGGCTGAGTTCCCAAATACCTCCCCAAAATGTCCAGGACGTCGCACAAAACTTTCACAGGCCCCCCTCGAACGCACCCCCATATTTCACCCCCGACAACACTACTAATGTACCACAACCCACTTTAGATTCTAGGCATGACAATATTGAAATGAGCTCGCATGTGCAGCAACCTCCACCTAAAGACTTCAACATATTCAACCCAATAGAAACACAAGCAGACGCCAAAGTCGAAACCAATGTTGAACCAACATTCTACGCGGTGAAACCTAATGAAGTCGAAAGGATACCTGAACCAGCCATTTCAGCTCAAGAAACACCAAGTCTACCGGCGAATTTTCTGCAACCAACCACTGCAATTATACCACCGCCGCCTATGTTCTCGAATATACCGAGGAAGGATAGTTTGACAGCTGTAGGAAAGTCTGTTTTACCACCATCAGTGGCCAGGCGTATTGGTGCCAACCACCCAATCATCAAACCTCATACGATGCAGACGCCTGCATTCTCACCAGACATATTTGTACCAGCTCCTATACCGGATAACGCAACCCAAATCCCGGCTACCACAGAGTTAGCAAGCGGAGTGACTGTGCCTATAGAAACTCCGAAACCCGACTCTGCTTTGTCGCAAGACCCACCACCGGCGCCGAATCTACCATCAGCATTCGTCCAGTTCAAATCGACATACTCTACAATATCGTCAATGAACAATCCTTACAACGAAATGCTGATAAGCGACGCACACACCAGAGCTTACTCTCATGCCCGACGACCACAGACAGATGCAAGACTGATATCTCCACCATCAACTCAAGTCCCACACCAAACCAGAATGCCTTCGCCGAATCAAACAAACACAGCGCCACCATCCTTCTTCAATCCAGGAAACCTTTCATCGTCTCTAACAGCTGTAAATGCACCACGGAAGAAAAGTATCGAATCCGTCATAGCCTCGAATACGGCAAATATATCGAAAATGTCAGCGGCTCCACCCACTTTCTTTAATCCTGGTAATATGCCACCAATGCCACCACTGGGACCTAGCCCCATTGCTCCAAAGAGCGAAGCTGAAGTAGCAAAGATGTTCTCACCAGAAACTCAAACGGCACCCGCGTCTTCATTCTTCAATCCAAACGCAACTCATACAAGTTCTGCAAGCACTGATGTCAGAACAGAACCTATTGTCCCATCGCAGAACATTATGGGCCAATACTTTGAACAAAACCCACCCACAGCGGAATCCACCAAGCCGATCCCTGAACCGCCCAAGTTGACTGGAGGGCTCAATTACAGGATGACGAAGAAACGACCCCAATACTATTCAGGGCCTATTGAAGGAGTTGGAGCCATCAGTAACAATGTGAAGCCTGTCATACCCGATTCAGAGACTAGAGCTTTCCAAGGTGCCTTATTTACTCCGGATGCATTGCCGCCTGTCACTCAGGCGTTGATTGAACCAGCTCCATTCGATATTAGCAATCCCGCTGAAATGACGTCGTCTTACACACCATTTGCTATCAATTCCCAAATTAACAACCAAGCACAGAGCTACGTACAACCCGATTACAGCACAGCATTCGATTTGAGCAGACCGACAACAGAAAACATTGACCCTTTGAATTACGAAATTCCTAAAGAGGAACCTAAAGGGTTCGGCATTATAGGATCTTTGAAATCTAAGCTCAGTTCCATAGATATCAATAAGATCCAGAATAGCGTGACGACATTCTTTGATCCGGCTTATAATGATAGTAAGAAAGAACCTACAGATAATCGGGTAAATGCACCTTACGATTACGGCCAAAGCAATGTGGGCTTCGGATATCCTAACCAAGAGAGTAATTTGGAAATATTCGTTCCAAATGTTGAACCTACTCAGAGCTTTGATAACCAGAATCAGTACCAGCATATTTATGGCACTCCTCAAACTAAAGATTATGGAGCTACAGAAGGATATTATAAGCCGGGCTATGGTGCACAATATGGACATTACAATTTCCAAAATCAAAATACAGTACCTCAATATGATCATACCACATCATCTGACAATCACACTCATAGACCTGATAGTTTGGTTCAACCGCCTACGTTAGCAGTGGGACTCAACATACCACAGCTTCAGTCTGATAAAACAGCGGAAATACCATCTGCTAGGAAAGCGTTTGAAGAAGCCCAACGACAAAAACAGGACATTAACATTCAAAGTAATCTAGGCAACGTATTAGAAAAACCAGCTAAAAAAATAACAAGCCTGACTGGTGAACCAGCGTTTAATGACAATAAATATAGCACTTACAATTTGTTTGGCAACGTTGCCACAATCACAGCTGCAGACGTTGAAGAGGAAAATGCTAATATGGGTAGTTTAGAATCAGCGTCTGCTTTGAGTTTCTTTGAAAACCCACCTTATGACCCGTCGCAGTCGACAAAGGGGAAGAATTTGATTAATCAAATCGAGAACCTGCAAATATCCAATAAAAACGAAGATGTGTTAGCGACTAAAGACATTGTTGCTGGACACATACCAAGTGCGTCCCTGGACTTTTCAGTAGACGTATTTGCTCCTAAAATGCTTTGTGGAATAAAGAGTAGTAGCGATTTATTTGGGCCTCTTGACAACCAAAGTGCTGACTTTATCCAAACTGCCTTTGGTTGTGGTTTTATTAGAAAAGAAGAAGAAGATACTGAGGATATACCGAAGGAATTGGAACAGGTGGTAGATAAAACTATTGGTTTAGTACTAAATGAAGACGATGAGAAAGATAAAATCCCAACAATAGATATGTCTACTGTTCCGTTATTCGGATTATCTAGCATGATTGCTGAGAAAAATAAAGAAATATCCGACTTTGAAGACAGTATACAAAAGGTAACATTGAAGAAAGAAGATGAGGATTTCAAAAGCAGACTCGACAGCGATGGTAGTGCAGGTGTGTTTGAAACGTTGAACACTGTTGCTCAACCTCTATCTGAAGAACAAAGCGACGGTATAAGTGATTTAAATATATGTGAGACGTGTCGCGAGATTGATCAACCTGAAGACAAGAATGTCGATGATTTAACGTTCAAACTCATTGAGAATATAACATCGCCCATTCAACTGTCTAACCCTGTCGCCGCCTCGTTAACTGAAACTACTGCAAATGATGACGACAGAACAAATTTCGACTCGAACCAATGTGCTGAAATCTCTCATATTACAGAGGAAACTATTGAAACTATTCAAGTGCAATCAGCAACTGAATTCCTGGACGATGTCGAGGAACATCCTAATAATAAAAATGTAAATTTCGGTTGGGCCACCGAGGACAAAACTTTTGTAACGTCAGAAGGTACTATTATTGATGCCAACAAGTACACATTCCAGGTTGACGCTGGTTCTATAGGATTTTTCGGCAACAACCCTATGTTCTTTGACGACATACCTAATAACGCTAGTGATGAAATTAAAGCGGAGTTTCAAAGTTCACAAGAAGACGTACCGACGATTCTGCCTAGGCAAATGAGCATACCTACGGCACCGCCGGCGGAAGACGACGATTCTAAATCAGATGAAACTGGTGGATTAGACGTGCATTCAATAGAACAGGATGCTAAGAAGGATTTCCCTCTATACGAAGAGTTTGTTATAGAACCATCTGAGACGGATGACGATAAAATTGAGTACAGGGAACGGGAAAGGAGTTCCGATGATCCCGTTCCAGACGTGGACTCCTTTACGAATAGAGTGGAGCGGTTCAAGAAGATGGAAGAGACTGTGGAGAAACACGACGACGTATTCGAAGCGCCAAAACCTGTTTTCGAATTAACGTCAGCTACTAGTCCGGCTATAACCATCGCTTCGTACTTCGACACCGGGAATTATGCGGTGGAAACGCATTATAGAAATTCGTTGTCCTCTCCGTCATCTATTCCTTAT
Organism: Conogethes punctiferalis; assembly: GCA_031163375.1. Taxonomy (NCBI): domain Eukaryota; kingdom Metazoa; phylum Arthropoda; class Insecta; order Lepidoptera; family Crambidae; genus Conogethes; species Conogethes punctiferalis. The sequence goes on along the minus strand of CM062106.1, from coordinate 4,749,050 downwards.
CCTATATCATCGCCCGAGTTCCCTATGCGTATCCCTCCAGGGTTTGAAGAAGAATACAAGAGGAGACTCAGCGGGATCGCAGCTCAAGACGTGATTACAGATAGTGATAAAGACAGGAACCCAGGTGGAATACCACCAACTATTCCTGATACTTCGACTCAGACCCGGCCGATGATTACTACTACATACAGCACAATTTCCAATTTAAGCTCGCCTGTTACTGTAGCGTCGACCATAGAGGCGAAACGCGAAGAGAAACCGCTTCAATCGACTTTACCGGAATTATCATCAATCTTCGGAAGGAGTCACGAATCTGGCGATTCTGTTACCATAGATAAAAAAGAGCTGACTGCATCATTGTTCAGCGCACCGGAAATCGAGAAGACCGAACCTCAGAAGCCTTTGCTAGATCCAATCAGCTTCTTCTCAGCTGGCCCGGAGACTACAGAGGCGCCTGATAGCGGCTTCAATAGACTAGCTAGTTATTTCCAAACGCCGGCCAAAACGGACCACGGGAAATCTTTTTTTGAATTAAGCCAGAGTCAGAACCATTACAGGCACGCTTCGGACACAGAAAACACTAACTCGACAAAAATCGCTCAAAATTCCAATGTAGTTTACGACCATAACGACAATCGTAACGTTAATACGACCCAAAACATTCCAACTGACGCGTACGTAGCCAATTTGCAATTAATGAAAGATTTGACGTCCGTTCAAAACCTCGCTTTTCCGAAAGACCAAATAGTTAGAACCGTTAATTACTTCACTGTTGAATACGACAATGAAGATATTAGATCCAATCTAAAAGCCGATTTAAAAGACGTTTTGAAAGATTCCGAATCTAATCCTAATAAAAAGGTTGATGATACAGGTAGTGAGAGAGATGATGAAATAGTTACTGCTATTGTGACAAAGTGCGTTTACTGTTGCAGTCTTGATTCTCGGCGCGTTGTGACTTTGAATAAAGGTGGATTTGATAGTGTAGAGTTTAAGTATAGGACAGCGATGGATAACGCTGGTTCGGAAAGTAAGGAGGCTGGAGGGGGCGGCGTAGAGGAGAGGAGAACAGAGGACCGGCGGAGGGAAGTGGCAGTTAATTTCGATCCGCTAGATGAGGAGAATGAAGGCGTTGCTATGGTTGCTGAGGTACTTTTATTTGTGTCTATTTATTGTTGTAGTGATTATAATTAAGGCGTTGTACTCATTATGTGGCTTCTATTTTGATTTAGTTTGTTTCCTGATTTATTGTTTTTTTTTTACTATAGAATTTTACTGAACGATCTTGTTGTTGGGTGTTGGATAATGTATTTTAGTGTTTTTTGTAGGATGTTCAGGTTTTACATTTACTAAATAAATTTACTGTTAGTATTTGCATATATCAAATATGTACGTACTCCAAGCTAACCTCACCTGCCCGTGGTGCATCCTGCCGAATAGCAAACGAGGCGCTGGCAACCGTCTGGTGGCGGTATAACCATCACAATTGAAGGCTTAGATACCACAGACCGATGACGGGCAGCAGCGTCACCGGAGCGAGAAGCTACGCCCTGCGATCGCCAACCCGCCTGCCCAGCGTGGCGATTAATGGGTAAAGCTTCCAGATGTTTGCCCAAAGTGGTGAACAACTGGAGAGGCCTGTGTCCAACAATTGACTGCAATAAGCTGATGATGGTCATTAGGATTCACACAAATCGAACGGAACCTTCTTTAACGACAAGGCTAGGCCTACTGAGTCAGGAATCATGGCTGGCATGGCTTCTGCCCGCCACAACATCAGCTCGGTTTCTTATGGCTCGGTGGCTCATTTGGTAGTGACCCCTGCCTTCTGAGCCAAGGGTCGTGGGTTCGATTCCCACCCGGGACAAACATTCGTGTGATGAACACTTGTGTTTGTTCCGTGTCTGGGTGTTTATATTTGTATTTAAGTATTTATTTGTGGTACCTTCGTTGTTCTGATGCCCATAACACAAGTGCTTAAGCTACTTACTTTGGGATTAGAGCAATGTATGTGATGTTGTCTGATATTTATTTATTTATCCCCGCGTAAACAGAAACATCAAATCTTTTTCTAAATCCGCATTCAAAAGGTTAAAATTCCCATTCGATTGACGTTTCAGAACCGGACCACGACTGAGTATTCCCCAGTGAAGCACCATTGGTTTTACCGCGTGGACTTTGAGGGGAAATCAATATGGAGGGGATTCTCTGCAACCGACAATAGGGCGCTTGAAGATGCCTTTCATAGCCGTAAGTTGCTTACAAGTATTTTAAGATTATTTGAACAAACAGTTATCATATCATACATAAAACAAACCTTAACAGCTATGCCCGAGGACTTCACTATACAGTGACGCCCTCTGGTGAACACAAAAAAAAATTATACATACAGACGAATTGAGAACCTCCTCCTTTTTTCGAAGTCGGTTAAAAACGGTAGTCCTCATTGCTTGTAAGTCGAACTGCTTATCTGTCGATCTGTCTGTCTGTTTGTCGTATCCGACTAGATGAGATTCTATATTGGAGTCTGACAAATCCACTTAAATCTTTATGTATCTGACGACATGTGAGACCTCACCCTTTTTTTATGTATCCTCTACCTAATGGTGTCTGGAAGAGATCGCTTTTAGCGATAAGACCGTCTAAATTGTGCAACAAGTGTCCGTTATACCTAGTTTTTAAGTCATTTGTTTGGTGCGCAATAAAGAATATCTATCTATCGGTAAAATGTTGATGATAGTACTGTTATATTTCTTGAAATAAGTAGCCTTTTTATTCATGTTCTCAGCGGATCTTACCGAGGAGACGCTGGTTGCGACAGACGGTGGCAGGTTCGACGTGAACGTTATGGGAAGACTACGGATAGCCGTCTACTGGGCGGACAAACCTACCAATGTTAGAAGGTAAGGATGTAAGGGACCTGTAGCATACACGAACATACGAGATGTAGCATACACGAACATACAGACTCACACAACTACACATTCTGTCAAACATTTGACAGTGACATCTGACACTGACATCTGACACTGACATCTGACATTGACATCTGACACTAACATCTGACACTGACATCTGACACTGACATCTGACACTGACATCTGACATTGACATCTGACACTGACATCTGACATTGACATCTGACACTGACATCTGTCGTCTCGTTCCTACACTTCACGCAAGGTGCGGGGTGGGAGGGCAGTCAGTCTGCGTCCCACCGCCGCCGAGTAAAGACGTGTTCGTGTAAGGATAGCGAGCCGGTATATAAACTAGCACCGTTCATTATTTTATTGCTCATAGTTATTTCATATGTGGATTAGTGTCTACTACACTACCTATCATCGTTTCGCTCCAAGCCACCCTCATCTGCCCGTGGTGCATCCTGCCGATTAACAACGAAGCGCTAGCATCCGACTGCTGGCGGTAAAAGCATCACAGTTGAAGGCGTAGCTAAATACTACAGGCCGATGACGGGCAGCAGCGTTATCGGAGCGAGAAGCTACGTCCTGCGATCGTCAACCCGCCTGTCCAGGGTGGTGATTATGGGTATATCCTCAAGATGTTTGCCCTAAATGACGGACAACTGGAAAGGCCTATGTCCAGCAGTGGACTACAATAGACTGATGATGATGAATAGAGCAATGTACAGTTAAACTAGCGACCCGCCCCGGCTTCGCACGGGTGAAATACTATATGTATATGTAGTGGCCACATCGTAGAATTTTCCCATTTCATGAAATGTTTCATGACCTGAAAAAAAAGGCACGTCTGCGGCTTACAAGGTACGCGGCGTGGAAGGGGGGAGGATGATGTCAAAGTGTCGGGTGGGGCATATTATACTTATTATAAACCAGCATATTAATATTTATTTATGTTGTTGTTTCGTAACAGATGTAGCTGGTTCTACAAAGGTGCCACGGACGCCAGATATGTGCCTTATACGGAACCCGTCGCCGAGAAGCTTGAGGTACGTACAACCGTATAGATAGAAACTGGACATTTATTGGACGAAACACAGTGTTCGCGCCACTATTTGGCGCCTAAAATCAATATTTTCGTATAGTAGAGGATCCCGCCATATAACGACCTTCACCTAGACGTTTATTGGATTAAACTTATTTTATATGTAATTAAATATGTCAATAAATATAATGCATATTGGTTGCCGATCAAATTTTGGTCCAGGGTATGATTTGATGGATGGGGTAAGCATGGTTAAACATTTCACCGGTTTGATTATTAGATAAATTCTATACCAATCGATAGTATGAAGCACATAGAATAAGCAAACGTTATGCCTATTCTTTTCCGGTCACAACTCTTGGGTAGCCAGGTATAAACAGATAAATCGATACTTGCATTTTGCACCGGTCTGATTAATTCAATCAATCAATTAATCAACAGCCCTGGTCCTTCCACTGCTGAACGTTGGCCTCCTGTAATTCGCGCCACATTTCTCCATCCCGTTCTTCCACCATCCAGCAAAACATACCCTGGACCAAAATTTGATCGGCAACCTATATATATGCATTATATTTTTTGACATATTTAATGGGCTATTATGGCTAAAAATTGTAATTAGTACGTCTTTTAGCTTATTCTAAAATAAAAGACACGTATTTTTCATTTTATCATTCAAATAAACAATAGCAAAGATACAAGACATCAAAAATTAGGAGTGGGAGTCTTTGACGTCACTCGCTCCCGTAAAAATGCCTCACCCAGTGACGTCACGCGTAATTTCAACGGGCTATAACTTTGTAATTTTTAGTCTAATTTACAAATAAAAAAATACGTGTGTTTTATTTTTGAATGAGCTAAAAGGCGGACTATAGTTCATTCGCGTTAAGAAAATAGTGACTGACAGGTCACTGACATTCATATATTTAATAAAATTTCTAGCGTTTTAATTGGCTAGTGGCCTGTCAGTGACCTGTCAGTCACTATTTTCTTAACGCGAATGAACTATAATTGCAATTTTTAGCCATAATAGCCTATTACTTATAGAATAAGTTAATAAATAAATATCAGACAACATCACATACATTGCTCCAATCTCAATGTAAGTAGCTTAAGCACTTGTGTTATGGGTATCGGAACAACGAAGGTACCATGTTTCATCCAATAAACATCTCGGTATAGGTCGATGTATGGCGGGATCTTAGACCAAAAAAAAAGCTGCGTCACTCACCTTTCACCCCCCGTTGCCAGGAGGAGTACCGTCACGGCATCACGACCGGGGAGTGGCACCGGCGTCTGGCCCTGCCCAACGGGGAGTCTGTGGTGATGCACGGCCCAGGAGTGATGGTGCACTTCCCCCAGTCAGCCTCGGACGCCTTCAGCTCCACCCCGGTGAGTATCTGACGAATACAGTCTTCATCATCATCAGCCTATTGAAATCCACTGCTGGATGTAGGCCTCTGGGATGTTTCCAGGGTCAAAATGATTACATATTTAGTCTATATTTTAGATTATAAAAATATATTGGACACGTATTTTTCCTTTTTTCATTTAAACAAAAAATTACAAGGCATCAAAATGTAGAAGCTCCTAAAATCTGACGTCACGCGTAATTTTAATGGGCTATCTATATCTTTGTCATTTTTGGCCTAATTTACAAATGAAAAAATACGTGTCTTTTATTTTTTTAACAATCTAAAAGACGGACTAGTTACTTTTTTTTTCGGCAACAGGCCTATTGCAATACCCATAATAAAAAAGGTTCCTGACCCAGTGGATTTTGTCCCCATAGGAAATATCTAGTATCTAGCTGACCCAATGGTCATCATCATTATCAGCCTATTGCAGTCCACTGCTGGGCATAGGCCTGTCCAGTTGTTCGCCACTTAGGGCAAACATCTGGAGGATATACCCATAACCGCCACGCTGGGCAGGCGTGTTGCCGACCGCAGGACCGTAGCTTCTCGCTCCAATGGTATCAAGCTCAAGCCCCTCCTAAACCCTAACCCCCCCTCCTAACCTTCCTCCTTCCTTATACCAGCATCCTCCCCCCCAGCTGTTCGCATTCGGCAAGCGGGTGTACCGCAACCCTCCCAAGATCAGGGTGTCGAGAGACCAGCCCGCCGCGGTAGACCACCTGGTGCTGCTGGTGCACGGCGCCGGGGAGTGCCGCAACCAGCGGGAGAAGGAGAAGTTCGTTAGTCCTCCCGCTGCCATCATCATCATCATCATTGTCATCATCATCGTCCTGCAACATCTCACTGTTCGACAAAGGCAGAGTATCATAGAGAGGAGAAGTTCGTTAGTCCTCCCGCTGCCATCATCATCATCGTCAGCAGCCTACAAACAAATCCCATTGTTTGACAAAGCCAGGGTATCGTAGACAGAGAGAGAAGATTTCGTTAGTCAGCCCGCTGGCATCCGTCATCATCATCATCATCATCAGCCTACAAATCCCATTGTTTGACAAAGCCAGAGTATCGTAGACAGAGAGAGATTTCGTTAGTCAGCCCGCTGGCATCCGTCATCATCATCATCATCCTGCATCATCCCACTGCTTGACCAAAAGCAGAGTATCGTAGGCAGAGAGAGAAGATTTCGTTAGTCTGCCCGCTGGCATCATCATCATCATTGTCATCATCATCAGCCTCCAAATCCCACTGATTGACAAAAGCAAACTATCATAGACAGTTAGACAGCCCGTTGTCATCCGTTATCATCATCATCTTAGGGGGTCCCTACTGGGAGGGTACCCAGCAACGCTCTAAGCTAAGGCCAGAGCCCTACTGGGGGACGCCCACCGCTAAGTCGCTCAACTCGCCTAAACATCACTAAAAATTACAGTTAAAAGTTATATTTCAACGGGCTATAACTTTTAACTGTAATTTTTAGTCTAATTTACAAATTAAAAAATACGTGTCTGTTTTTTGAACAAGCTAAAAGACAGACTAATTACTTTTTTTATGGCAACAAGCCTATTAAGACTCTAATCTACCCGTCTCTTTCTAGCAGTCGACGATGCGTCCGCGCGTAGTCAGGCGCGGATGCGACGAGACGGAGATAGAGGATCCGGAGCCGTCCAGCATCGACCACCTGCTGCTGCTGTGTCACGGGGTTGGATCCGCCTGTGACATGCGGTTCAGATCCGTCGAGGAAGTCGGTGAGTTTGTGTAGTATTTAGGTATTTAATAAATAAATATCCCAAGACATGCCACGCTGGGCCACACATCGCCATCTAGCCCCAAACTAAGCCGAAGCTTGTACTATGGGTACTAGACAACTGATAAACTTACTGACGATACTTTTTTTTTGTAAATAAATACATAATAAACATAGAAAACACCCAGACCAATACAAACAGACATGTTCATGCACACAAATGTTTGTACTGTGCGGGGATCGAACCCACAACTCTTGGCTCAGAAGGCAGAGGGCACTACCAAATGAGCCATCGAGCTTGTCGACTTATACGCTGGATTTATATGCTGGATCCTTCCTGCATCTGTCTACTCTGTTGCGGAGTTGGATCCACTTGGGACATGTGGTTTAGATCCGTCGGGCTATCGGTATAGAGGATCCAGAGCCGTCCAGCATCGATCACCTGCTTCTGCTGTGTCACGGGGTTGGATCCGCCTGTGACATGCGGTTTAGGTCCGTTGAGGAAGTCGGGTGAGGTTTTTTTTATACCACTAACCTGTAACCGCAGCCCACACACAAAATAATTAAGATTAGAATATAATAATATACATATGAATAGTATATATTTAATCAATCCATTTAATTGTTTCAGTGGACGACTTCAGAAGCACAAGTCTGCAACTACTCCAGTCTCATTACAGAAACTCTTACGACAAAGGGGTAGTCAACAGGGTTGAGGTAAGAATATTTATTATTATTATTTACTGCACAAAGTACAGAAACAGTCTGTCTGTCTGTATACCGGTCATTGGGCGAGACATAGGGCATTATCTACATCATCAACCCTTCGCAGTCCACTGCTGGACATAGGCCTCTCCAGTTGTTCGCCACTTAGGGCAAACATCTGGAGTATATACCCATAATCGCCACGCTGGGCAGGCGGGTTGGCGATCGCAGGTCGTAGCTCCTCGCTCCGGTGACGCTGCTGCCGGTTATCGGCCTGTGGTATTTAGCTACGCCTTCGATCGTTATGGTTATACCGCCACCAGTCGGTTGCCAGCGCCTCGTTTGTTATTCGACAGGATGCACCACGGGCAGGTGAGGCTGGCTTGGAGGGAAAAGATGATAGGTCGCTCCCTAGTAGGCTGATGATGATGATGAACAACTGAACAATGATGATGACAGGCTCGGTGGCTCATTTGGTAGTGACCTCTGCCCTCTGAGCCAAGGGTCGTGGGTTCGATTCCCCCAACAGACATGTTCATGAACACAAACATTTGTGTTCATGAACATGTCTGTTTGTATTGGTCTGGGTGTTTTCTATGTATAATAAGTATATTTATTTACAAAAAAAAAGTATCTAAGTAAGTTTATCAGTAGTCTAGTACCCATAGTACAAGCTTCGGCTTAGTTTGGGGCTAGGTGGCGCTGTGTGGCCCAGCGTGGCATGTCTTGGGTTATTTATTTATTTTATGACTGATTGAGGTTAGGGCCGCCCTATCTGTCGCGACCCTACCCTCACGCCGCTAACTGCTCCCCCCCTCACCACCAGGTGCTGCCCATATCCTGGCACGCGACCCTCCACTCGGGCGAGACCGGCGTGGACAAGCGCCTGGCCGCCATCACGCTGGACAGCATCCCCAAGCTGAGGAGCTTCACCAACGACACGGTGCTGGACGTGCTGTTCTACACCAGCCCCGTCTTCTGTCAGGTGAGCCCCCCCCCCTCCCCTTACTATCAGCTGCTGCCCATAGTGACACCGTAACGACTAGGTTTGATACTTCCCCCCTGCACTACCAGCTGCTGCCCATCGTGACACCATGTCGACAAGGTTTGATACCTCCCCCCTCACTACCATGTGCAGCCCATAGTGACGCCGTGTCGACAAGGTTTGATACCTCTTCTACCCTCCGAAACTACCCATAGTGACGCTGTGACGACGGTTTAGAAGACCACCAGCCCCTTGTCCCGTCAGCTTACGCGTTGGGTGCCTTCCCTCCCTTCCCCTCCTCACTAACATTGCATCAGTAGATGCTAATGCTGTAGATGGTGTAGAAGGACACCAGGCCAGGTGAAGGTATGGTACACCCCCCCCCCCCCCCCCCCCGCCTCCCGAACATCAGCCTCGTGTTCTGTCAGGTGAGCGGTAGCTGCCCCCCCCCCCCACTACCAGATGCTTGAAGGTTTGATATCTCTCAGCCATCGTGACACCGTGCCACAAGATTTGATGCCCATGGCGACAAGGTTTGACCCCTCCCCCCCTTACTCCCAGCTGCTGCCCATTATAACGCCCGGTGTTGCCCATTAGCGAGGGTGTAGAAGACAGTGTGCTGTCAGGTGAAGGTTTGGAACATTCCCCCCCCCCCCCCCCCCCAATCCCCTCCCGTCACCACCAGATCCTTTACTAGATGCTGCCCAATGTGACCCGATGACGACGGTGCTGGACGTGCTGTTCTACACCAGCCCCGTGTTCTGTCAGGTGAGCGGGAGCTCAGGAGGGGGGACCACCCCCCTCACTATCAGCGGCTGCCCACAGTGACACCGTGACGACTAGGTTTGATAATTCCCCCCCGCACTACCAGCTGCTGCCCATCGTGACACCATGTCGACAAGGTTTGATACCTCCCCCCTCACTACCATGTACAGCCCATAGTGACGCAGTGTCGACAAGGTTTGATACCTCTCGTACCCTCCAAAACTACCCATAGTGACGCTGTGACGACGGTTTAGAAGACCACCAGCCCCTTGTCCCGTCAGCTTACGCGTTGGGTGCCTTCCCCCCCTTCCCCTCCTCACTAACATTGCATCAGTAGATGCTAATGCTGTAGATGGTGTAGAAGGACACCAGGCCAGGTGAAGGTATGGTACATCCCCCCCCGCCTCCCGTCACCACCAGATCCTTTACTAGATGCTGCCCAATGTGACCCAATGACGACGGTGTAGGCAGAAAAACATCAGCCCCGTGTTCTGTCAGGTGAGCGGTAGCTGCCTCCTCTCCCCCCCCCCCCACTACCAGATGCTTGAAGGTTTGATATCTCTCCCCCTCACCACCAGCTCCCATCGTGACACCGTGCCACAGAATTTGATGCCCATGGCGACGAGGTTTGACCCCTCCCCCCCTTACTCCCAGCTGCTGCCCATTATAACGCCCGGTGTTGCCCATTAGCGAGGGTGTAGAAGACAGTGTGCTGTCAGGTGAAGGTTTGGAACATCCCCCCCCCCCCATCCTCTCCCATCACCACCAGATCCTTTACTAGATGCTGCCCAATGTGACCCAATGACGACGGTGCTGGACGTGCTGTTCTACACCAGCCCCGTGTTCTGTCAGGTGAGCGGTAGCTGCCTCCCCCCCCCCTTCACCACCAGCGGCCTATCATCAGCATCCCCAAGCTGAGGAGCTTCACCAACGACACGGTGCTGGACGTGCTGTTCTACACCAGCCCCGTCTTCTGTCAGGTGAGCGGTAGCTGCCTCCCCCCTCACCACCAGCGGCCTATCATCAGCATCCCCAAGCTGAGGAGCTTCACCAACGACACGGTGCTGGACGTGCTGTTCTACACCAGCCCCGTCTTCTGTCAGGTGAGCGGTAGCTGCCTCCCCCCCTCACCACCAGCGGCCTATTGGACACGTATTTTTCCTTCTTTCATTTAAACAAAAAATAACAAACATACAAGGTATTTGACAGTCTCGGTGCGGTGGCTCAATTGGTAGTGACCCCTGCCTTCTGAACCATGGGTCGTGGGTTCGATTCCCACCCGGGACAACCATTCGTGTGATGAACACTTGTGTTTGTTCCGTGTCTGGGTGTATACAAGGTGACTTTTTAATCACTATCCAAATTTTTTCTGGGCATTAGGTATCGTTAATAGAGCCCATTTCCGCAATAAAAAATATAGGTCATATTTTCACAACAAATTCATTGTACCGAACCAATTATAAATATCGCATGGTTACCATTTCTAGCGTAAAAATTTACTACGCAAAGCGATAAACATCAATGAAAGATATCCCGCGCCCGCGCGGGGTAGAGATGGGGTGCGGGGCGGAGCGGCGGGAGGGTAGCGAGCGAGTGACCCAAAACAAAATGGCAAAGGTCAAGAGCAGTCGCCCGCGCATCCCCGCGCAGTGATAGTGCGCGCTATTTGTGTGTTTTGCACGTGTCGCAGTAGAAACCCCTCCGTCGCGATGTATCCCAAACATTTCCAATCGTGAGTTTTATGAAATGGTGCGGTGTCATTTGTTAAGTGGAGAGAGTTTGAACGGAGCTCAAAGACTGTATGAAGCGGATAGCCTTCCTCGCCTTCGCAACCAGGGTGTGTCAAGTTCCGAACCATGCAACGATTTTAGCTGCCAACCAAAAGCTGTTAGATTACGGCCAATTTACTACACCTTCACATGCAGAAGGGCCAGTGGAAATCGAAAAAGAGATCTTCGACTTTTTCCAAAGAAACCCTCGTGCAAGTACTCGAGACGCGGCGAGGCTTTTTGAGGTTAGCCAATACGCCGTATGGAAACTGCTTAACACCGCTGGCTGGCACCCGTATCATTTCCAAAAGTGTGACTTTTTTGTGGGGGGAAATCAAAAGACGTGTGTATGTGGATGGGATTCAGAGCCTGGACGCCCTTAAACAACAGATTATTAGAGCATTTGATAAAGTGAAAAGTGAGACTTTAGTCCTTAACAAATTAAAAGGCAATGTGGAAAAACGTGCGAGACTGTTTGGAGAGAAATGGTATGCATTTTGAACAGTTACCTATTAAATTACCAATAATTTATTGATCAGCTTTAGTGTAAGTTGATTTTAATTTTAATTAATTTGTACATAGTTGATTCAATTTTTTTAAATACGTACAATTATTGTAACAATGTACTACCTACTTATTGCCGTCTTAGTTTAATTTCAAGAGCATAAAGTCAACTTTGAAAAATAATATTGTATTCACCTATTGGGTCACCCAATAAAATACCTATTGATAAATGCGTTTAAATTGGACAGTTTTCGCTGAGAACGTGTTCGGTGGTTCGTCAATTGTCGATAGGCGATTGCGTCAAAGTGAAAATTAGGTAGGTAGGCATTTTTGAAATCTGACGGTCCTAAGCCCGTAAAAATATGAAGGGAAAATTTGCAATTTATGTAGGTACGAGTACGTACCTATGTGTTTTGCTGTTCTGCAAATGGCGGCTTTTTATGAATGAATGAAAGGAGCGGGGACGGACGTGCCCGGCGGTGGGCGGCGCCCGCGGCGCGCGGTGTCTATTTATTTCGTCTTTTTTTAGACAACTTGGAATGCTATTTTCTCAATATTTTAGTACTGATCGGTATTAAAAGAAAAAATACGTATTTAGTGATTTTCGCCATAGATTATAATATAAAAATTTGGATAGTGATTAAAAAGTCTTCCTGTATATTTGTATTTAAGTATTTATTTGTGGTACCTTCGTTGATCTGATACCCATAACACAAGTGCTTAAGCTACTTACTTTGGGATCGGAGCAATGTATGTGATGTTGTCTGATATTTGTTTATTTATTTATAAGGCATCAAAATGTAGGAGTGGGGACGTCTTTGACGTCACTCATTTGTGAAAAAAACTCCCAAAATATGACGTCACGCGTAATTTTAATCTTATGGTCTAATTTATAAATGAAAAAATACGTGTCTTTTATTTTTTAACAATCTAAAAGACGGACTAATTACTTTTTTTTCGGCAACAGGCCTATTGCGCGTGACGTCACTCGGTGAGGCGTTTTTACGGGACGGAGTGACGTCAAAGACTCTCACTCCTAACTTTTATGCCTTGTATCTTTGTAATTTTTTATTTTATTATTTTTATGATTTATAACATACGGACTAAATATGTAATTATTTTGACCCCCAAAACATCCCTATTCAATAGTCCAAAATGAGGTTGAACAACCTTTCAATAATAAAAGTAATACTTAATAGTGATTATAAGACTTGTCAATAATCGACAACAAATGATTAATTAGATAAAATCTTTTACATAATATGTCTTTTGTGGTTTTTATTTATTCATTTACGATTGACAATTATACACAACTGATTAAGAACTTGTCCACAGCTGCTTTTCCAGAAAGAATCCTCTATTCCACGCACAATAATCATGTCCACAGTCAATAATAACGAACCGTTTTGTCCACAGACAATAATAGACACTGTGTGCGCGGAACTGAACCGCATATACAGTCTGTTCGCGCGACGGAACCCTCACTTCACCGGGCGCGTGTCTCTGGGCGGGCACTCGCTGGGCAGCGTCATACTGTACGACCTGCTCTGCCACCAGACGCATGCCAATGAGGTATGGTTCATCATCATCATCATCATCACAATCATCGTCACTGTCATCATCATCAGCGTCATACTGTACGACCTGCTCTGCCACCAGACGCATGCCAATGAGGTATGGTTCATCATCATCATCATCATCATCACAATCATCGTCACTATCATCATCATCAGCGTCATACTGTACGACCTGCTCTGCCACCAGACGCATGCCAATGAGGTATGGTTCATCATCATCATCATCATCATCACAATCATCGTCACTATCATCATCATCAGCGTCATACTGTACGACCTGCTCTGCCACCAGACGCATGCCAATGAGGTATGGTTCATCATCATCATCATCATCATCACAATCATCGTCACTATCATCATCATCAGCGTCATACTGTACGACCTGCTCTGCCACCAGACGCATGCCAATGAGGTATGGTTCATCATCATCATCACCATCACAGTCATCGTCACTATCATCATCATCAGCGTCATACTGTACGACCTGATCTGCCACCAGACACATGCCAATGAGGTATAGTTCATCATCACCATCATCATCACCGTCATCATCATCATCATCGTGATACTGTACCGATTATGGGTATATCCTCCAGATGTTTGCCCTAAGTGGCGAACAACTGGAGAGGCCTATGAGGGAGCTGTAGACTGTAATAGGCTGATGATAATTTGTATCCCCCCCCAGAAGCCGGTGGTGGCAGGCACCCCCAGCAAGAGCTTCGTGACAGGCACAGCGGGTTCTGGACAGCCGGCGGTGGCGTACCCATCGCTGGATTTCCAGCCGGCAGCCCTGTACGCTCTGGGAAGCCCTATCGGTGAGTAGTCTCGTTTGAGTGTCGTAGGGCTCCTGACGCCGTCCCATAAAAAAATGCCCAAGCATGTATCGAGAGTATTCCTCGCCTTATAGAAACTCTTTTTGTAGAAAATGCTGGCATCGCAAAATATTGAACTTTTTTTTTTATATTGGCTCGACATAATGGCTTCCTTACGCCTGATGGAAAGCGAAAGAGAAGCCCAAGTCGCTGTGACTACGGGCAAGTAACTGGTCAGTTACCTGTCAGTTGCCACCGCCATGCCGGCCCAACCCTAACCCCCCACGAGCTCCGGAAACCCTACTCACCGGCAGAAACACGACCCAGAGGTCATTTGACTGCGGTATTCTATAGGGTGGAGGTCCTTCCCCGGACGGGCGGCTCGATTCGAGCGAAGATTCGCTATGCCCTACCTCTCTTGTAACTTTAGATTTCTCTCTTTTCTATTCCTCATATCTTCTTCTATACTTATAATAAATCTGTAGAGAGGTCAATTCTGTACATGGAATATTTTTCAAAATAACTATCAGGGGGTGATTAGTGATCGATACTGATGCCGAAAATGCAATCACTAAAATTTTTGTCTGTCTGTATGTTGGTTATAGAAAAAAAACTACTGGACGGATTTTAACGAAACTTGGTACGATAATTCTCCATACTCCTGGGCAGGTTATAGTACACTTTTAATCACGCTACAATCAATAGGAGCAGAGTAATGACGGGAAGTGTTGGGAAAACGGGAGAAATTTTTATGTGCATGTTTGATCACGCTTCACGCGAGAACTACTGCATGGAATTGAATGCGGTTTTCACAAATGTATTGCTAGAGGTCTAACTTAGGCACTAGGTATAGGCATAGATAGGTATTTTATGGGAGTCCGATATTTTGAAATCCGATATCCACGCGTGCGACGCCGCCGGCACAGCTAGTATTAAATAATTCAAAATGATTTGTTATATTTTTTGTTGTTATTACAACCCTAATAGAATACAGATAAAAATAAAAATTATATATGAGACCTACAACTAATCATTTGTTATAGAAATTCAATGAAAGTGAATTTTTTTTTAAATTTTTCACTGTCCCTAACAATATGGCCGCCCATGGTAGCTCCTAGGCTAACAACAGCCGTTGTTAGCCCATGGTAGCTACCTAGGCTAACAACAGCCGTTGTTGCAGCGATGTTCGAGTGCATCCGCGGCGTCAAGTCTCTCGGCGCGGACTTCTCTCTGCCGACGTGCAAGAACTTCTTCAACATCTTCCACCCGTACGACCCTATCGCTTACAGGTAAGAATAATATATAACCCAAGACATACCACGCAGGGACACACAGCGCCATCTAGCGACAAACTAAGCCTAAGCTTGTACTATGGGTACTGGACATCTGACCCCATCGCTTACAGGTAAGAATAACAAATAACCCAAGACATAACACGCAGGGACACACAGCGCCATCTAGCGACAAACTAAGCCGAAGCTTGTACTATGGGTACTAGACAACTGACCCCATCGCTTACAGGTAAGAATAACAAATAACCCAAGACGTGTATAAGAAGAATGCGTGGTATACGCAGGGACACACAGCGCCATCTAGTTACAAACTAAGCCAAATATTGTACTATGGGTACTAGACAACTTATAAATAACCCAAGAAATGCCACGCTGGGACACACAGCGCCATCTAGCGACAAACCAAGCCGAAGCTTGTACTATGGGTGCTAGACATCTGACCCCATCGCTTACAGGTAAGAATAACAATAAAATAGTACTACTCCCGCTTATAGTACACTTTTGAATAATCAAATTGAAAATAGTATGTTTTTGAGACCACTACAGCCAAAAGAAGTCTATCAAATTATTAAAAAATTAAAAAATAAGTCAAGTCATGGTATTGATGAAATCCCTCCTATATTAATAAAAAAATGTATTGATATTCTAACAATACCATATACCTCTCTCATTAACCAATCATTTTCTGAAGGGACTTTCCCGGAAGCTTTAAAAATAACACTATTAAAACCGGCACACAAAAAGGGAGACAAATCGGATCCTGGAAATTATCGCCCAATAGCACTATTACCAACATCTTCTAAAATAATAGAACAAGCTATGTCTCAACAACTGTATGCATTTTTTGAGAAATATAACATTTTAGACGATAGCCAAAATGGCTTTAGGCATAATAGATCAACAACCCTTGCACTCTACAAATATGTTCAAAGTATATTAAATATTATAGATACAAAAAAATACGCAATAGGCCTACTACTAGACTTAAGTAAAGCGTATGATAAAGTAAAATATGATTTACTCATAGATAAACTGTATAGAATTGGAATACGTGGTGTTGCACATAAATGGTTTAAATCTTACTTTACTAATCGACAACAATATGTAGAAATACAACATATCAACTTTAATTCTGGTAGAATAAAATATATAAGGTCTAGAAAAATTAACATATTTAATTCTATTCCACAAGGGAGCGTTCTAGGGTGTATTCTGTTTTTAGTCTATATTAACGACTTGCCAAAGATCCTAAGTGAACACTGTACACTTTTTGCGGATGACATATCAATAACTGTCTCATGTACAAATTTAGAAGAACTAAAATATAAAATCGATCATATTTTAGACATAATAAATAACTGGCTTAGTGCTAATAACTTGAATCTTAATTACAATAAAACCAAATTACTACAGTTTAGACCACATCAAAAACCTCCACTGAATATAGATTATAAATATAAAAATATCCAAATAGAATCCGGAACCACTGCGACTTTGTTAGGACTAGAAATAGACAGGCATTTAAACTGGAAATCACAAATTCATAAGATAATTAAAAAATTGTCAACATTTACATATGCCCTTTATCATTTAAAAAGGGTTACTAATACTAAAACTGCACTTGTAGCATATTACGGTTATGTGAATTCTTGGCTTACATATGGTATACTTTTATGGGGCAATAGTACAGATATAAACGACATTCTTGTTCTGCAGAAAAAATGTATACGTATTATATTTAACATTGACCAGATGACTTCATGTAAACCATACTTCATCAATGAAAAGATACTTACAGTAACATGTTTATATATATTAGAATCTTGTAAATTTATAAAAAAACATATATATTTATATACTTTTAATAATAACATTAAACGAAATAACAGATATAAGAATAAACTGAAATTTCCTTTAGGCAATCCACTCCAAATTGTTAGGTCTGGCCCACACTGGATGTCAATAAAAATATTTAATAATATTCCAAATAATATTAGGGAAATAGAGAACATTAAATTATATTGTAATCAACTTAAAACATATTTGCTTAATAAGGCTTATTATACGTTAAATGAGTTTTTTGAAGATGTACAGAAGTGAACTTAGTATATTATAATCCCTTTCAATACCTGTAATTCA
Source organism: Conogethes punctiferalis (assembly GCA_031163375.1). NCBI lineage: Eukaryota > Metazoa > Arthropoda > Insecta > Lepidoptera > Crambidae > Conogethes > Conogethes punctiferalis. Next base: position 4,731,383 of record CM062106.1, on the reverse strand, counting down.
CTCTCATAGTAGCACGATTTTATGTATCTCAAGTTAATTTATGCTTTGTTATATATATAATATAATGTATTTAATTGTAATAGTTTAGAAGCGTGGACCGCTTACATCTCATCTTGCGGTGCCCTTACGGGGTGTCATGTGTACAATGTACCTACTTTATTTGTTTCATCTATAATAACCATGTGACAAGCAAGTAAATAAATAAATAAATAAATAAATAAATAACAAATAACCCAAGACATACCACGCAGGGACACACAGCGCCATCTAGCGACAAACTAAGCCGAAGCTTGTACTATGGGTACTAGACATCTGACCCCATCGCTTACAGGTAAGAATAACAAATAACCCAAGACATAACACGCAGGGACACACAGCGCCATCTAGCGACAAACTAAGCCGAAGCTTGTACTATGGGTACTGGACATCTGACCCCATCGCTTACAGGTAAGAATAACAAATAACCCAAGACATACCACGCAGGGACACACAGCGCCATCTAGCGACAAACTAAGCCGAAGCTTGTACTATGGGTACTGAACATCTGACCCCATCGCTTACAGGTAAGAATAACAAATAACCCAAGACATAACACGCAGGGACACACAGCGCCATCTAGCGACAAAGTAAGCTAAAGCTTGTACTATGGGTACTAGACAACTGATAAATAACCCAAGACATGCCACGCTGGGACACACAGCGCCATCTAGCGACAAACTAAGCTAAAGCTTGTACTATGGGTACTGGACAACTGACCCCATCGCTTACAGGTAAGAATAACAAATAACCCAAGACATACCACGCAGGGACACACAGCGCCATCTAGCGACAAACTAAGCCGAAGCTTGTACTATGGGTACTAGACAACTGATAAATAACCCAAGACATGCCACGCTGGGACACACAGCGCCATCTAGCGACAAACTAAGCTAAAGCTTGTACTATGGGTACTAGACAACTGATAAACTTACTTAGATATTTTTTTTCGATTTGTTATTGTATCTAGTTTTAATAAGTCATTTGTTTGGTGTACAAATAAAGAATATCCGTCTATAGTTCATCATCATCATCATCAGCCTATTGCAGTCCACTGCTGGACATAGGCCTCTCCAGTTGTTCGCCCCCTAGGTCAAACTTCACCACGGGCAGGTGAGGATGGCTTGGAGCGAAAAGGTGATAGGTCGCTCCCTTACATCCCTTACATCTATAGGTACACCTTTGATAATATCGTCCCCATCCCGTTTCAGGATCGAACCTCTGATAAACGCCCAACTAGGGGATGTGAAGCCGTCTCTCATACCCCACCATAAGGGCAGGAAACGGATGCATCTAGGTGAGTTACATTTGACTATCTACGTACACTTATAATAAATCTGTAGAGAAGTCAATTCTGTAAATGGAATATATATGTCTATGGGATGAAGTGATCACTTACCATCAGGTGACTTTCAGGCCCGTTTGCCCACTCTTCCATAAAAAAAAAATGTCACCGGAAAATAGCAAGATTCGTTAGTTGATCAATTTCCTAGTGTATTATTTAACGCAATGGATTTCAGTTAATTGATCAACTTACGGTAGCCTGGCAGTAATTTAATAATTTACGATTGTGACACAAGTAAAATCGTCCTAAAATGGGCCAATCGTTGCTCAATGTACTATTTACCGGTGCACTATTACCCGTAACTTAATACACTGTTCTCTGATTGGTTGCCGGGGTCACACCACGTGAGCCATTGAACCAATCAACGTTCACCTTACCTTCGTCTGATGATTTAATGGCAAGACCCCGTAAAATGATCAATTTACTGAAATACATACTTTAAATAATACATTTCAACTGCCGTTTATTATTTTTCGGAAGTTAATCAACTACCTAGGAAATTGATCAACTTACGATTCTTGCTATTTTCCGGTGACATTTTTAATTCAGTAACAATAAGGCCCGGCGCCCATTATCGGCATCAGCACGACTGAGGATTTTAAGTAGCAAATAGCTTTCCGTGATATGTGGTCGTAATAACAAAAATACCGTTCAATTTTCGTGATTGGACGCGCGCAACTCTAACCGAGTTTAGGGTCGCTGCCGGCCTTTTAAATATGAATGAAGATATTTTGTATATTCTGTACCTCTCACGTGTTGTTGACAGAGCTCAAAGACACCATGGCCCGCGTGGGCGCAGACCTCAAGCAGAAGCTGCTGGAGTCTCTGAAGGCCACGTGGACCAGCATGTGGAAATCGCAGCCTCCGCCCAATGACGGCCAGCTGGAGAAGGTAGGAATGTCAGCCTTATTGCTGTCGAGATAGGGTCCATTTTGGTGAGGTTTAATAAATAATAATAAATAGTAGACAACATTACATACATTGCTCCGATCCCAAGGTTAAGCACTTGTGTTATGGGTATCAGAACAACGAAAGTACCACAAATAAATACTTAAATTCAAATATAAACACCCAGACACGGAACAAACACAAGTGTTCATCACACGAATGTTTGTCCCGGGTGGGAATCGAACCCAAGACCTTTGGTTCAGAAGGCAGGGGTCACTACCAATTGAGCCACAGAGCCAGTTTACTTGGAGAAGATACGGGAATGCAGACTCTGGGCCCTGGAGAAGGTAAGGAAGTGTGAGCCTTATGGCTGTGGAGATAGGGTCCATTTTGGTGAAGATTACTTGGAGAATATACGGAATTGTACACTCTGGGCCCTGAAGAAGGTAAGGAAGTGTGAGCCTTATTGCTGTGATGATAGGGTTCATTTTGGTGAAGATTACTTGGAGAATATACGGGAATGCAGACTCGGGCCCTGGAGAAGGTAAGGAAGTGTGAGCCTTATTGCCGGGGAGATAGGGTCCATTTTGGAGAAGATTACTTGGAGAATATACGGGAATGTACACTCTGGGCCCTGAAGAAGGTAAGGAAGTGTGAGCCTTATTGCCGGGGAGATAGGGTCCATTTTGGTGAAGATTACTTGGAGAATATACGGGAATGTACACTCTGGGCCCTGGAGAAGGTAAGGAAGTGTGAGCCTTATTGCTGTGGAGATAGGGTCCATTTTGGTGAAGATTACTTGGAGAATATACGGGAATGTAGACTCTGAGCCCTGGAGAAGATAAAGAAGTGTGAGCCTTATTGCTGTGGAGATAGGGTTCATTTTACTTGGAGGAGATTTTTTTTTATAGTAGCTCGACATAATTGACAGGCATACTTGACTGGCTCGATGGCTCATTTGGTAGTGACCTCTGCCCTCTGAGC
>CM062106.1:4706762-4728030 GCA_031163375.1 Conogethes punctiferalis | reverse complement strand
CCGCACAGAGTAGACAGATGCAGGAAGGATCAGCATAAAACTACCTGAATTGTACACAAACACACCGACTTCCTCGACGGATCTAACCACAGTCACAGGCGGATCCACGAGCAGGTGATCGATGCTGGACGGCTCTAGATCCTCTGTATCGATAGCCGATGGATCTAAACCGCATGTCACAAGTGGATCCAACTCCGTAACAGAGTAGACCGATGCAGGAAGGATCCAGCATATAAATCCAGCATATAAGTCGACAAGCTCGATGGCTCATTTGGTAGTGCCCTCTGCCTTCTGAGCCAAGATTTGTGGTTCGATCCCCGCACAGTACAAACATTTGTGTGCATGAACATGTCTGTTTGTATTGGTCTGGGTGTTTTATATGTATTATTTACAAAAAAAAGTATCGCCAGTAAGTTTATCAGTTGTCTAGTACCCATAGTACAAGCTTCGGCTTAGTTTGGGGCTAGATGGCGATGTGTGGCCAGCGGTGCATGTCTTGGGATATTTATTTATTAAATACCTAAATACTACACAAACTCACCGACTTCCTCGACGGATCTAGAACCGCATGTCACAGGCGGATCCACCCCGTGACACAGCAACAGCAGGTGGTCGATGCTGGACGGCTCCGGATCCTCTATCTCCGTCTCGTCGCATCCGCGCCTGACTACGCGCGGACGCATCGTCGACTGCTAGAAAGAGACGGTAGATTAGAGCTTTAATAGGCTTGTTTGCCATAAAAAAAGTAATTAGTCCGCCTTTCAGCTTAATAAAAAAAAAAGACACGTATTTTTTAATTGTAAATTAGACTAAAATTACAGTTAAAAGTTTATAGCTCGTTGAAATAACGCGTGATGTCTAAGCGAGTTGAGCGACTTAGCGGTGTGCGTCCCTAGTAGGGCTCTGGCCTTAGCTTAGAGCGTTGCTGGGTACCCTCCCTCCCAGTAGGGACCCCCTAAGATGAATGATGATGACGGATGACAACGGGCTGTCTAACTGTCCATGATAGTCCAGCTTTTGTGGGATATGGAGGCTGATGATGATGCCAATGATGATGATGCCAGCGGGCAGACTAACGAAATCTTTTCTCTCTGCCTACGATACTCTGCATTTGGTCAAGCAGTGGGAAGATGCAGGATGATGATGATGACGGATGCCAGCGGGCTGACTAACGAAATCTCTCTCTGTCTACGATACTCTGGCTTTGTCAAACAATGGGATTTGGAGACTGATGATGATGATGACAATGATGATGATGATGACAATGATGACAATGATATGATGATGACGATTATACCAGCGGGCAGAACGAAACGAAATCTTCTCTCTCTGTCTACGATACTCTGCCTATGTCAAGCAGTGGATGATGATGATGATGATGGCAGCGGGAGGACTAACGAACTTCTCCTTCTCCCGCTGGTTGCGGCACTCCCCGGCGCGTGCACCAGCAGCACCAGGTGGTCTACCGCGGCTGGCTGGTCACTCGAACCCTGATCTTGGGAGGGTTGCGGTACACGCGCTTGCCGAATGCGAACAGCTGGGGGGGAGGATGCTGGTATAAGGTAGAGGAAGGTTAGGAGGGGGGGTTAGGGTTAGGATTGGTTTGATACCGTGGAAATATGCGTCATCGGAGCGAGAAGGTCCTGCGGTCGCCAACCCGCCTGCCCAGCATGGCGATTATAAGTATACTAGCTTTTGCTCGCGGCTTGGATCGCGCTAAATTCGAGGTGAATGCCATACAAATCTTCCACCCCCCCATTTTTAGGATGTGGGGCATAAAGTAGCCTATGTTACTCTCCACCCCACTCAACTATCTCCACTTAAAAAAATCACGACAATTCGTCGCTCCGTTTTGCCGTGAAAGAGGACAAACATACAGACAGACACACTTCCCATCTATATATTAGTATGAATACACCAGATGTTTGCCCTAAGTGGTCACAACTTGAGAGGCCTATGTCCAGCAGTGGATTGCGATAGGCTGATGATGATGATGAAGACTGTTCTAGCATACACGAACATACAAACAGACACACACAACTAGACACACTGTCAAACATCTGACACTGACATCTGACACCTGACATTGACATCTGACACTGACATCTGACATTGACATCTGACACTGACATCTGTCGTCTCGTTCCTACACTCCACGCAAGGTGCGGAGTGGAAGGGCAGTCAGTCTGCGTCCCACCGCCGCCGAGTAAAGACGTGTTCGTGTAAGGATAGCGAGCCGATATATAAACTAAACACATCGTTCATTATTTTATTGTTCATAGTTATTTCATATGTGGATTAGTGTCTACTACAACAGTTTTGGTTTTTTATAGTAGCTCGACATAATGGCTCCCTACGCCTGATGGAAAGCTAAAGAGAAGCCCAAGTCGCTGTGACAACTGGCAAGTAGCTGGTTAGTTACCTGTCAGTTGCCACTGCCATGCCGGCCCAACCCTAACCCCCCACGAGCTCCGGAGACCCTACTCACCAGCAGAAACACGACCCGGAGGTCATTAGGCTGCGATATTCTATAGGGTGGAGGTCCTTCCCCGGACGGGCAGCTCAATACGAGCGAAGATCCGCTATGCCCTACCTCTCTGTATTCGTCAGGTACTCACCGGGGTGGAGCTGAAGGCGTCCGAGGCCGACTGCGGGAAGTGCACCATCACTCCTGGGCCGTGCATCACCACAGACTCCCCGTTGGGCAGGGCCAGACGCCGGTGCCACTCCCCGGTCGTGATGCCGTGACGGTACTCCTCCTGGCAACGGGGAGTGAAAGGTGAGTGACGCAGCTTTACTTGTGGTGTAAGATCCCGCCATACAACGACCTTCACCGAGACGTTTATTGGATGAAACATGGTACCTTCGTTGTTCCGATACCCATAACACAAGTGCTTAAGCTACTTACATTGAGATTGGAGCAATGTATGTGATGTTGTCTGATATTTATTTATTAACTTATTCTATAAGTAATAGGCTATTATGGGTATTATGGTGAGTGTCAGTCACTATTTTCTTAACGCGAATGAACTATAGTCCGCCTTTTAGCTCATTCAAAAATAAAACACACGTATTATTTTTATTTGTAAATTAGACTAAAAATTACAAAGTTATAACCCGTTGAAATTACACGTGACGTCACTCGGTGAGGCATTTTTACGGGAGCGAGTGACGTCAAATACTGGGAGTATTTGACTAATTTTTGATGCCTTGTATCCTTGCTATTGTTTATTTGAATGAAAAAAGGAAAAATACGTGTCTTTTATTTTAGAATAAACTAAAAGACTGTGCAAAATGCAAGTATCGATTTATCTGTTTATACCTGGCTACCCAAGAGTTGTGACGGGAAAGAATAGGCAGCATAACGTTTGCATATTCTATAAATATAAATAAATATCCCAAGACATGCCACGCTGGGCCACACAGCGCCATCTAGCCCCAAACTAAGCCGAAGCTTGTACTATGGGTACTAGACAACTGATAAACTTACTTAGATACTTTTTTTTTTGTAAATAAATACATATTATACATAGAAAACACCCAGACCAATACAAACAGACATGTTCATGCACACAAATGTTTGTACTGTGCGGGGATCGAACCCACAACTCTTGGCTCAGAAGGCAGAGGGCACTACCAAATGAGCCATCGAGCTTGTCAATCTATATGCTTCATACTTACGTTTGGTATAGAATTTATCTAACAATCAAACCGGTGAAATGTTTAACCATGCTTACCCCATCCATCAAATCATACCCTGGACCAAAATTTGATCGGCATCAATATGCATTATATTTATTGACATATTTAATTACATATAAAATAAGTTTAATCCAATAAACGTCTGTTTATGTAAGGGAGCGGCCTATCATCTTTTCGCTCCAAGCCAACCTCACCTGCCCGTGGTGCATCCTGCCGAATAACAAACGAGGCGCTGGCAACCGACTGGTGGCGGTATAACCATCACAATTGAAGGCGTAGCTAAATACTAAAGACCGGTGACGGGCAGCAGCGTCACCGGAGCAAAAAGTTACGCCCTGCGATCGCCAACCCGCCTGCCCAGCGTGGCGATTATGGGTATATCCTCCAGATGTTTGCTCTAAGTGGCGAACAACTGGAGAGGCCTATGTCCAGCAGTGGACTGCAATAGGCTGATGATGATGATGAATAAACGTCTGGGTGAAGGTCGTTATATGGCGGGATCCTCTACTATAAGATAATATTGATTTTAGGCGCCAAATATTGTCACGAACACTGTGTTTCGTCCAATAAATGTCCAGTTTCTATCTATACGGTTGTAAGTACCTCAAGCTTCTCGGCGACGGGTTCCGTATAAGGCACATATCTGGCGTCCGTGGCACCTTTGTAGAACCAGCTACATCTGTTAGGAAACAACAACAACATATATAAATAAATAACTCAAGACATGCCACGCTGGGACTGCCCTCCCTCCCCGCACCTTGCGTGAAGTGTAGGAACGAGACGACAGATGTCAGTGTCAGATGTCAATGTCAGATGTCAGTGTCAGATGTCACTGTCAGATGTCAGTGTCAGATGTCAATGTCAGATGTCAGTGTCAGATGTCACTGTCAGATGTCAGTGTCAGATGTCAATGTCAGTGTCAGATGTCACTGTCAAATGTTTGACAGAATGTGTAGTTGTGTGTGTCTGTTTGTATGTTTGTGTATGCTACATCTCGTATGTTGGTGTATGCTACAGGTAGCTCCCTTACATCCTTACCTTCTAACATTGGTGGGTTTGTCCGCCCAGTAGACGGCTATCCGCAGTCTTCCCATTACGTTCACGTCGAACCTGCCACCGTCTGTCGCAACCAGCGTCTCCTCGGTAAGATCCGCTGAGAACATGAATAAACGGCTGCTTATTTCAAGAAATATAACAGTACTATCATCAACATTTTACCGATAGATAGATATTCTTTATTGCGCACCAAACAAATGACTTAAAAACTAGGTATAACGGACACTTTTTGCACAATTTAGGCGGCCTTATCGCTATAAGCGATATCTTCCAGACACCCTTAGGTAGAGGATACATAAAAAAAGGGTGAGGTCTCACATGTCGTCAGATACATAAAGAAAGATATAAATGGATTTGCCAGACTCCAATATAGAATCTCATCTAGTCGGATACGACAAACAGACAGACAGATCGACAGATAAGCAGTTCGACTGACAAGCAATGAGGGCTACCGCTTTTGTGTTCACCAGAGGGCGCCACTGTATAGTGAGGTCCTCGGGCATAACTGTTAAGGTTTTTTTTTATTTTTTATTGTGGCTCGTCATAATGGCTTCCCTACGCCTGATGGAAAGCGAAAGAGAAGCCCAAGTCGCTGTGACAACGGGCAAGTAACTGGTCAGTTACTTGTCAGTTGCCACCGCCATGCCGGCCCAACCCTAACCCCCCACGAGCTCCGGCAACCCTACTCACCGGCAGAAACACGACCCAGAGGTCATTTGACTGCGGTATTCTATAGGGTGGAGGGCCTTCCCCGGACGGGCGGCTCAATTCGAGCGAAGATTCGCTATGCCCTACCTCTCTTTAGTTTGTTAAGATAACTGTTTGTTCAAATAACCTTCAAATACTTGTAAGCAACTTACGGCTATGAAAGGCATCTTCAAGCGCCCTATTGTCAGTTGCAGAGAATCCCCTCCATATGGATTTCCCCTCAAAGTCCACGCGGTAAAACCAATGGTGCTTCACTGGGGAATACTCAGTCGTGGTCCGGTTCTGAAACGTCAATCGAATGGAATTTTAACCTTTTGAATGCGGATTTAGAAAAAGATTTGATGTTTCTGTTTACGCGGGGATAAATAAATAAATATCAGACAACATCACATACATTGCTCTAATCCCAAAGTAAGTAGCTTAAGCACTTGTGTTATGGGCATCAGAACAACGAAGGTACTACAAATAAATACTTAAATACAAATATAAACACCCAGACACGGAACAAACACAAGTGTTCATCACACGAATGTTAGTCCCGGGTGGGAATCGAACCCACGACCCTTGGCTCAGAAGGCAGGGGTCACTACCAATTGAGCCACCGAGCCATAAGAAACCGAGCTGATGTTGTGGCGGGCAGAATTTTTGTAGTACCACGTTCTGCCGCTAGGGGCGCATAGAGCCATGATTCCTGAGTCAGTAAGCCTAGCCTTGTCGATAAAGAAGGTTCCGTTCGATTTGTGTGAATCCTAATCATCATCATCAGCTTATTGCAGTCAATTGCTGGACACAGGCCTCTCTAGTTGTTCATCACTTTGGGCAAACATCTGGAGCTTTACCCATAATCGCCACGCTGGGAAGACGGGTTGGGTATCCCAGGGCGTAGCTCCTCGCTCCGGTGACGCTGCTGCCCGTCACCGGCCTGTGGTATTTAGCTACGCCTTCCATCGTGATGGTTATACCGCCACCAGTCGGTTGCCAGTATCCTTAATAATCCTTATTTTTTATGGAGGACTGATCATGGCAGCAATTACCGTACATATTTGATATGTGCAAATGCTAACAGTAAATTTATTTAGTAAATGTAAAACCTCAACATCCTACAAAAAACACTAAAATACATTATCCAACACCTAACAAGATCGTTCAGTAAAATTCTATAGTAAAAAAAAAACAATAAAGCAGGAAACAAACTAAATCAAAATAGAAGCCACATAATGAGAACAACGCCTTAATTAAAATCACTACAACAATAAATAGACACAAAGAAAAGTACCTCAGCAACCATAGCAACGCCTTCATTCTCCTCATCAAGCGGATCGAAATTAACTGCCACTTCCCTCCGCCGGTCCTCTGTTCTCCTCTCCTCTACGCCGCCCCCTCCAGCCTCCTTACTTTCCGAACCAGCGTTATCCATCGCTGTCCTATACTTAAACTCTACACTATCAAATCCAACTTTATTCAAAGTCACAACGCGCCGAGAATCGAGACTGCAACAGTAAACGCACTTTGTCACAATAGCAGTAACTATTTCATCATCTCTCTCACTACCTGTTTCATCAACCTTTTTATTAGGATTAGATTCGGAATCTTTCAAAACGTCTTTTAAATCGGCTTTTAGATTGGATCTAATATCTTCATTGTCGTATTCAACAGTGAAGTAATTAACGGTTCTAACTATTTGGTCTTTCGGGAAAGCGAGGTTTTGAACGGACGTCAAATCTTTCATTAATTGCAAATTGGCTACGTACGCGTCAGTTGGAATGTTTTGGGTAGTACTAACGTTACGATTGTCGTTATGGTCGATAACTACATTGGAATTTTGAGCGATTGTTGTCGAGTTAGCGTTTTCTGTGTCCGAAGCGTGCCTGTAATGGTTCTGACTCTGGCTTAATTCAAAAAAAGATTTCCCGTGGTCCGTTTTGGCCGGCGTTTGGAAATAGCTAGCTAGTCTATTGAAGCCGCTATCAGGCGCCTCTGTAGTCTCCGGGCCAGCTGAGAAGAAGCTGATTGGATCTAGCAAAGGCTTCTGAGGTTCGGTCTTCTCGATTTCCTGTGCGCTGAACAATGATGCAGTCAGCTCTTTCTTATCTATGGTAACAGAATCGCCAGATTCGTGACTCCTTCCGAAGATTGATGATAATTCCGGTAAAGTCGATTGAAGTGGTTTCTCTTCGCGTTTCGCTTCTATGGTCGACGCTACAGTTACAGGCGAACTTAAATTGGAAATTGTGCTGTATGTAGTAGTAATCATCGGCCGGGTCTGAGTCGAAGTATCAGGAATAGTTGGTGGTATTCCACCTGGGTTCCTGTCTTTATCACTATCTGTAATCACGCCTTGAGCTGCGATCCCGCTGAGTCTCCTCTTGTATTCTTCTTCAAACCCTGGAGGGATACGCATAGGGAACTCGGGCGATGATATAGGATAAGGAATAGACGACGGAGAGGATAACGAGTTTCTATAATGTGTTTCCACCGCATAATTCCCGGTGTCGAAGTACGAAGCGATGGTTATAGCCGGACTAGTAGCTGACGTTAATTCGAAAACAGGTTTTGGCGCTTCGAATACATCGTCGTGTTTCTCCACAGTCACTTCCATCTTTTTGAACCTCTCCACTCTATTCGTAAAGGAGTCCACGTCTGGAACGGGATCATCGGAACTCCTTTCTCGTTCCCTGTACTCAATTTTATCGTCATCCGTCTCAGATGGTTCTATAACAAACTCTTCGTATAGGGGGAAATCCTTCTTAGCATCCTGTTCTATTGAATGCACGTCTAATCCACCAGTTTCATCAGATTTAGAATCGTCGTCTTCCGCCGGCGGTGCCGTAGGTATGCTCATTTGCCTAGGCAAAATCGTCGGTACGTCTTCTTGTGAACTTTGAAACTCGGCTTTAATTTCATCACTAGCGTTATTAGGTATGTCGTCAAAGAACATAGGGTTGTTGCCGAAAAATCCTATAGAACCAGCGTCAACCTGGAATGTGTACTTGTTGGCATCAATAATAGTACCTTCTGACGTTACAAAAGTTTTGTCCTCGGTGGCCCAACCGAAATTTACATTTTTATTATTAGGATGTTCCTCGACATCGTCCAGGAATTCAGTTGCTGATTGCACTTGAATAGTTTCAATAGTTTCCTCTGTAATATGAGAGATTTCAGCACATTGGTTCGAGTCGAAATTTGTTCTGTCGTCATCATTTGCAGTAGTTTCAGTTAACGAGGCGGCGACAGGGTTAGACAGTTGAATGGGCGATGTTATATTCTCAATGAGTTTGAACGTTAAATCATCGACATTCTTGTCTTCAGGTTGATCAATCTCGCGACACGTCTCACATATATTTAAATCACTTATACCGTCGCTTTGTTCTTCAGATAGAGGTTGAGCAACAGTGTTCAACGTTTCAAACACACCTGCACTACCATCGCTGTCGAGTCTGCTTTTGAAATCCTCATCTTCTTTCTTCAATGTTACCTTTTGTATACTGTCTTCAAAGTCGGATATTTCTTTATTTTTCTCAGCAATCATGCTAGATAATCCGAATAACGGAACAGTAGACATATCTATTGTTGGGATTTTATCTTTCTCATCGTCTTCATTTAGTACTAAACCAATAGTTTTATCTACCACCTGTTCCAATTCCTTCGGTATATCCTCAGTATCTTCTTCTTCTTTTCTAATAAAACCACAACCAAAGGCAGTTTGGATAAAGTCAGCACTTTGGTTGTCAAGAGGCCCAAATAAATCGCTACTACTCTTTATTCCACAAAGCATTTTAGGAGCAAATACGTCTACTGAAAAGTCCAGGGACGCACTTGGTATGTGTCCAGCAACAATGTCTTTAGTCGCTAACACATCTTCGTTTTTATTGGATATTTGCAGGTTCTCGATTTGATTAATCAAATTCTTCCCCTTTGTCGACTGCGACGGGTCATAAGGTGGGTTTTCAAAGAAACTCAAAGCAGACGCTGATTCTAAACTACCCATATTAGCATTTTCCTCTTCAACGTCTGCAGCTGTGATTGTGGCAACGTTGCCAAACAAATTGTAAGTGCTATATTTATTGTCATTAAACGCTGGTTCACCAGTCAGGCTTGTTATTTTTTTAGCTGGTTTTTCTAATACGTTGCCTAGATTACTTTGAATGTTAATGTCCTGTTTTTGTCGTTGGGCTTCTTCAAACGCTTTCCTAGCAGATGGTATTTCCGCTGTTTTATCAGACTGAAGCTGTGGTATGTTGAGTCCCACTGCTAACGTAGGCGGTTGAACCAAACTATCAGGTCTATGAGTGTGATTGTCAGATGATGTGGTATGATCATATTGAGGTACTGTATTTTGATTGTGGAAATTGTAATGTCCATATTGTGCACCATAGCCCGGCTTATAATATCCTTCTGTAGCTCCATAATCTTTAGTTTGAGGAGTGCCATAAATATGCTGGTACTGATTCTGGTTATCAAAGCTCTGAGTAGGTTCAACATTTGGAACGAATATTTCCAAATTACTCTCTTGGTTAGGATATCCGAAGCCCACATTGCTTTGGCCGTAATCGTAAGGTGCATTTACCCGATTATCTGTAGGTTCTTTCTTACTATCATTATAAGCCGGATCAAAGAATGTCGTCACGCTATTCTGGATCTTATTGATATCTATGGAACTGAGCTTAGATTTCAAAGATCCTATAATGCCGAACCCTTTAGGTTCCTCTTTAGGAATTTCGTAATTCAAAGTGTCCATGTTTTCTGTTGTCGGTCTGCTCAAATCGAATGCTGTGCTGTAATCGGGTTGTACGTAGCTCTGTGCTTGGTTATTAATTTGGGAATTGATTGCAAATGGTGTGTAAGAAGACGTCATTTCAGCGGGATTGCTAATATCGAATGGAGCTGGTTCAATCAACGCCTGAGTGACAGGCGGCAATGCATCTGGAGTAAATAAGGCACCTTGGAAAGCTCTAGTCTCTGAACCGGGTATGACAGGCTTCACATTGTTACTGATGGCTCCAACTCCTTCAATAGGCCCTGAATAGTATTGGGGTCGTTTCTTCGTCATCCTGTAATTGAGACCTCCAGTCAACTTGGGCGGTTCAGGGATCGGCTTGGTGGATTCCGCTGTGGGTGGGTTTTGTTCAAAGTATTGGCCCATAATGTTCTGCGACGGGACAATAGGTTCTGTTCTGACATCAGTGCTTGCAGAACTTGTATGAGTTGCGTTCGGATTGAAGAATGAAGACGCGGGTGCCGTTTGAGTTTCTGGTGAGAACATCTTTGCTACTTCAGCTTCGCTCTTTGGAGCAATGGGGCTAGGTCCCAGTGGTGGCATTGGTGGCATATTACCAGGATTAAAGAAAGTGGGTGGAGCCGCTGACATTTTCGATATATTTGCCGTATTCGAGGCTATGACGGATTCGATACTTTTCTTCCGTGGTGCATTTACAGCTGTTAGAGACGATGAAAGGTTTCCTGGATTGAAGAAGGATGGTGGCGCTGTGTTTGTTTGATTCGGCGAAGGCATTCTGGTTTGGTTTGGGACTTGAGTTGATGGTGGAGATATCAGTCTTGCATCTGTCTGTGGTCGTCGGGCATGAGAGTAAGCTCTGGTGTGTGCGTCGCTTATCAGCATTTCGTTGTAAGGATTGTTCATTGACGATATTGTAGAGTATGTCGATTTGAATTGGACGAATGCTGATGGTAGATTCGGCGCCGGTGGTGGGTCTTGCGACAATGCTGAGTCGGGTTTCGGAGTTTCTATAGACACAGTCGCTCCGCTTGCTGACTCTATGGTAGGCGGGATTTGCGTTGCGTTATCCGGTATAGGAGCTGGTACAAATATGTCTGGTGAGAATGCAGGCGTCTGCATCGTATGAGGTTTGATGATTGGGTGGTTGGCACCGATACGCCTGGCCACTGATGGTGGTAAAACAGACTTTCCTACAGCCGTCAAACTATCCTTCCTCGGTATATTCGAGAACATAGGCGGTGGTGGTATAATTGCAGTGGTTGGTTGCAGAAAATTCGCCGGTAGACTTGGTGTTTCTTGAGCTGAAGCGGTTGGTTCTGGTATCCTTTCGACTTCATTAGGTTTCACCGCGTAGAATGTTGGTTCAACATTGGTTTCGACTTTAGCGTCTGCTTGTGTTTCTATCGGGTTGAATATATTGAAGTCTTTAGGTGGAGGTTGCTGCACATGCGAACTCATTTCAATATTGTCATGCCTAGAATCTAAAGTGGGTTGTGGTACATTAGTAGTGTTGTCGGGGGTGAAATATGGGGGTGCGTTCGAGGGGGGCCTGTGAAAGTTTTGTGCGACGTCCTGGACATTTTGGGGAGGTATTTGGGAACTCAGCCCCGGTATTTGAGCGTACGCTTTCTTCTTTGTGGTTATTCTGAAGTTGGTTGTACCTGCAACAAGAGACGGTGGATGTTAAAAGAGTTTTACAATAAAGGAAAGGCTGGTTTGTGGTGGTAGTTACATAAAACATTAGTACAGACCGCCACAAATCAACCATGTCAGATTTTCTCAAGCAATTTTCATCTGTGTATCCAATACATAAAGTTCATAATCACGCAGCGCCATCTAGCTCCAAACTAAGCCGAAGCTTGTACTATGGGTACTAGACAACTGATAAACTTACAATAAATCCTCCTCCATCCATCCATCCTCTAAGGTTGTCTGGAAGAGATCGTTTATAGCGATAAGGCCGCCTAAATTGTGCAACAAGTGTCTGCAATACCTAGTTTTTAAGTCAATTCTATGGTGCGCAATAAAGAATATCTATCTATCAACATTTTTTTTGTAAATAAATAATAAATATTCTATAATTAATAATAATAAATAAACACCCAAGAAAGTAAGTGATTGGATCAATGGATCATGAAAAATCAAACATGGTCGTGTACCCGAATGTAAAGGCAAGCAAAAGTTTTATATAATATACACAGACCCCCTGTATGTATACTCAGAACACTAGGTGTAGTGTACACTATCAGTTTAAGGGGCTGCACAGACGACAGACTTTTTGTGCGATAGAGTCTGCGTCTGAGACATTTAAAAAGAGCGTCTAGGACTGCCGACGGAATATTCGAAGATGTGCGTCGTGTGCGTTGTGTCTGTGAAATATCCGCGAAAGATTTTTGCAAAAAAGTGCGTCACGGATAGACTGTCGTCTGCGCTGCCCCTAACTACAAATACTACAAGCCGGCAAATCTGTAGTTACACGGCCGCGTGGGGCCACTTGCTAATTGCTAATTAATTCAATCCACCTCGGAACCGGTCAGACGCAAACGTGTTCGCTAAGTAACCAGTTATTACAGACACGCCCATTTTTCCTTTAATTAGTGTTCATTTAAATATCAGACAACATCACATACATTGCTCTAATCCCAAAGGAAGTAGCTTAAGCACTTGTGTTATAAATAATAAATAAATAACCCAAGACATGCCACGCTGGGCCACACAGCGCCATCTAGCCCCAAACAAAGCCGAAGCTTGTACTATGGGTACTAGACAACTGATAAACATAAATAAATACTGTTTTTTGTAAATAAATACATATTATACTTGGTTCAGAAGGCAGGGGTCAGTACCAATTGAGCCACCGAGCCAGTCAAAATTTGTTTAGTTATTATGTTCATATGTGTGTGTATGTCAGTCTCTAGAGATCGATTATAGCAATAAGACCGCAAATATCCTATTAATATTCATCATCATCATCAAATCAACCTATTGCAGCCCACGGCTGGCTGGACATAGGCCCTGCGATCGCCAACCCGCCTGCCCAGCGTGGCGATTATGGGTATATCCTCCAGATGTTTGCCCTAAGTGGCGAACAACTGGAGAGGCCTATGTCCAGCAGTGGACTGCTGTGGCTGATATTGTTGTTACAGACTCTAATGATAAAGCTGTTATTCTGTAATTAAGATAATTAATTAATTAATAATTAATTATTCATTGATTTTTATTTTTGCCCTATGTAACAGCGACTTGGGCTTCTCTTTCAGGCGAAGGTAAGCCATTATGTCGAGCTATTATAAAAAAAATTACTCGTACAAATGGTATAATGTGTGTTTAAGTATCATAGATAAGGATGTAGTTATGGTAATTAGCTGCAGTACGTTTAGCCAATGATTTGGAATTAACCATAGACTATATATGCTGCGTTATAGTATACTAATAGAAAGTATTACCCACTTATATTATAAATGCAAAAGTTTGTTTAGATAGATGGATGGATGCCTAACCCTCTTTCACGCGAGAACTACTAACCTGCCTCATGGAGCAAGACTCGTAGGTTCGATTCCCATCCAGGAAAACATTCGTGTGATAAACAGTTGTTTGTTCCGTGTCTGGGTGTTTATATTTGTATTTAAGTATATTATTATTAAATTTCTTATTCTTATAAGTATAAGAATAAGAAATTTTTATTACAATTTGGACATCACAACACAGCAATTAAAAAAAAATAGACACATAGGTACTTATTGTACGTTCGTTGTCCTGATACTTATAACATAAGTGCTAAAGTTTCTTATTTTGAGATGGGAGCAATGTATAGATAGATAGATAGAAACTCTTTATTGCACAAAAACACAGACATTACAGGAAAACATATTACAAACAACACAAAATACAATCTAGGCGGTCTTATCGCTTATAGCGATGTATGTGAGTTGTAATAAACTAGCACCATGCTGACGCTCTCAGAGGTAAGAGTGTCGATACTCGCTTACTTTTCTAGCTGTGTACTTTGCCAGCACACACCTGTTAGGTCTCTCGTAACTTAGTGCTTACACGGGCCCTAGGACTCGCCAGCCTTGTGCTGCAGACCTACAAACTGCTGCAAATTACGTGTAGATAATTTGTATGTACATAGTATGTAAAATTAAAGTATTGTAAACAGCTGACTGGTAACTGACCAGTTACTTAATAATCCAAGACATGCCACGCTGGGCCACACAGCGCCATCTAGCCCCAAACTAAGCCGAAGCTTGTACTATGGGTACTAGACAACTGATAAACTTACTTAGATACATTTTTTTTGTAAATAAATACATTATTATACATAGAAAACACCCAGACCAATACAAACAGACATGTTCATGCATGCACACAAATGTTTGTGATGTGTGGGGATCGAACCCACGACCCTTGGCTCAGAAGGCAGAGGTCGCTACCAATTGAGCCACCTAGCCAGTCGATTGCCCGTTGTCATAGCGACTTGGGCTTCTCTTTCTAACTAACTAAACGCTACTAAAAAACACATTATCATTAATACGACACAAGAAGTCGCAACCAAAAGTCCATACTACACGAAATCCTTCCGTTCACGATTCAATAATGTGGTGTGCGGAAGTGGTTTTTAGCGTTAAACGTGCAATCTCGCCCTTCAAGGCAGGGGTCAGAGGCCGTGAGAAGGTCTGCAGGGCATGCTAGGTCGCTTATAAGTTACACAAGTGTGTTAATGTTACCTACTAGCTGTGCCAGCGGCGTCGCACGCGTGGATCGGGTTTCAAAAATAATGGACTTCCATAAAATGGTGCCTAAATTTTAATCTAGACCTCTAGTAATACACCGTTGAAAACAGAATTCAATTCCATGCAGTAGTTTTTGCGCGATGCGCGTTCAAACACACAAATAAAAATTCTCCCGTTTTCCAAACATTTTCCTTCACTGCTCTGCTCTCTTTTCACCTAACCGTACAATAAGATTTACGAATCACTTCGTGCGGGAACGGCTAAATTTATTTATTTTATTTATTCAATCTTTATTGCACATAAAATTTGTACAAAAGGCGGACTTAATGCCGCGTAGGCATTCTCTACCAGTCAACCATTGGGCTAAGCAGAAACAGTAAGAAGGTAGTGTGCTACAAACAATTACAGGCTCGATGGCTCATTTGGTAGTGACCTCTGCCTTCTGAGCCAAGGGTCGTGGGTTCGATCCCCACACATTACAAAAATTTGTGTGCATGAACATGTCTGTTTGTATTGGTCTGGGTGTTTTCTATGTATAATATGTATTTATTTACAAAAAAAAATTATCTAAGTAAGTTTATCAGTTGTCTAGTACCCATAGTACAAGCTTCGGCTTAGTTTGGGGCTAGATGGCGCTGTGTGGCTCAGCGTGGCATGTCTTGGGTTATTTATTTATTTAATTATGAAAAAAAAAAACATCTACACGCACGCTATGTACCGGCGGGGTGCCGTCTAGATTTTAGTGCACAAATAACTTAGAATAATCGACGTGAAACGCCAAAAAAAGGACTACCTCCAGCACCAACGGGCTGCCTCTGTTTTGCGGCGACAAGAAAAGTGGCCAAGTCTAGGTAAGAGTTTTAAAATTATGAATTCACTACCAGCGACGTCTTTCCTGAATGTTACAACTTAAAAATATAAGGCTAGAGCAAATAGGCTTTATCTAAGTAAGCATAATACACCCTGTGTGATTGTAATCAAG
The DNA here is from genome assembly GCA_031163375.1 of Conogethes punctiferalis. Taxonomy (NCBI): domain Eukaryota; kingdom Metazoa; phylum Arthropoda; class Insecta; order Lepidoptera; family Crambidae; genus Conogethes; species Conogethes punctiferalis. The sequence continues at coordinate 4,712,111 of CM062106.1, read as the reverse complement.
TACTCTCTTAGGATTATTGCTTTTTATGCGAGAGGCGGCAGACGAGCAAGTGTGATGCCTGATAGTAAGCAGTCGACACCGCCCATGGACACTTACAACTCTAATCGAGTTTAGGGTCGCTGCCGGCCTTTTAAATATGTATACGCTCGTTTCTGGAAGGTTCCCAAGTCGTAGCTGTTCGGAAAGACTGTCGCAGGAAGTTGGTTCCACAAAACCGAGGCGCGAGGCAAGAAGTTCCTCATAAAGCCAGTGGCGTAACTATGCCATTCGAGGCCCGTGGCAAATTCATCAGATTTTCACTAAATGTGTAATAATAAATGTTGGGAGTTTGAATTCTCCTCCGACCGGGGGCCCCTTACGGCTGGGGGCCCGTGGCATTTTGCCGACATGCCATCCTGTAGTTACGCCACTGCATAAAGCGTACCTACAGTCGAGGATCGCCAACCATCGTCGGAAATAGAAAAGAAATAGATTTCCAACTTACCACCAACCGGAGGCTCCCTGGGAGGCGGCGCCACCTCCCTAACCGCTTCATCCATGCCCATCAGAGCCACCCCCACCTCCTCAGCCCTCTGCGGCTGCCTCACAGGCTCGGGCCTCTCATCAGGAGTCACCTCTCTGCTCTTATAACTCAGCATACTCGAGAAGGAGCTGAACACCGCGCTCGCCACTTGAGGCAGAACCGTTGGCAGCTGAGAGAAGTTCTGAGCGATATCCGCTGTGAGACTCTGCTGGAATTCTGCCGGAGCTACCTCCGGTTCGTTCAAGTTGATCTCTTCTAGATTCTCCTCAGCAGAAGTCGGGTTCTCCTTGAGAGATGCGTTGATGGGAGCGCTTATGTATCTGGAGCCCTGGAGCCGAGCGAAGTACTCGTTGACGTCAAAGTCGTCGTCGGGTTTGGGGGCATTTTTGGCGTCTGCTGGCTGTGGGGGGAGGTGGAGGGGTATGTTGGAATTGGCGTCCGGTACGCCCGTTTCGGATTGAGTCAGGGTGACGTTTTGGAGACCGGTTTCTGGAACAAAGAGAGGGTTTGGTTTAATTATGATATACGTGACATCGTTCGACAACCAAGAGGTCGCAGGTAGGACCGTAAATTGTTACAGGGTATTTCTATAAAGACACTAATAAATGTAGGACGTCCCGCAACCCGGTGCGAGGATGACCTTAAAAGAACTGCTGGCATGAATAGGCCATTTGTAATTAGTTCGTCTTTTAGCTTATTCAAAAATAAAGGACACGTATTTTTCCTTTTTTCATTCAAATAAACAATAGCAAAGATACAAGGCATCAAAAGTTAGGAGTGGGAGTCTTTGACGTCACTCGCTCCCGTAAAAATGCCTCGCCGAGTGACGTCACTCGTAATTTCAACGGGCTATAACTTTGTAATTTTTAGTCTAATTTACAAATAAAAAAATACGTGTCTTTTATTTTTGAGTAAACTTAAAGACGGACTAATTACAATTTTTAGCCTTAAGAGCCTATTAAATGAGGCATACGTTCAGCAGTTGACGGTTCAAGGCTGTTGATTAATTGAGTGATTACTAAGTCAGTAGATATCATGTTGTAAGCGAATGGATGTCAGGAGCCAACCCAGGAGCAACCCATCATCTTTTTCGCTTCAAGCCACCTCACCTGCCGTGGTGGCATCCTGCCCGAATAACAAACAAGGCTCTGACCAACTGGTGGCGGATATAACCATCACGATTGAAGGCGTAGCTAAATACCACAGGCAGATGACGGCAGCAGCGTCCACCGGAGCGAGAACGCAACGCCCCTGCGATCCGCCAACGGCCTGGCTAGCGTGGCGATTATGGGTATATCTCCAATGTTTGCCATAAGTGGTGAACAACTGGAGGAGGCTTATGTCCAGGCAGGGACTGCTATAGGCCTGATGTTGAAAAAATCGGTAATTTTCCACATGGGCCGCCCCAGATTATTGTAAGTACAGCCCCTCCCAACTGAGTAATGGCGGTTTACGCAAAGACACTTAGAGTTAATAGTTTCGAAAGATAGATTGGGGGACAGCATTAACACTGGAAACCTAATTGTTAATTAACATATTAGTTAAAAATCGATCATGGTGGCGAACATAGGAGAGGCCTATGTCCAGCAGTGGACTGACACGGGCTGCTGATGATGACTGATATTAGTGTTAAAGAGGTATTGTGATCAAATAGATGCCTATGTCCAGCAGTGGCGTTTCAGGCCGATACGAATACAACAACATCAGCATACTTACAAACTTTGTGTTCATGAATGTCTAGTTGTATTGGTCTGGTGTTTCTATGAATATATATATTTATTAGACATAAAAAAAATGTATGAAGTAAGTTGTCTAGTGCCCATAGTCAAGCTTTTGGCTACGTTTGGGACTAGATGGCGCTGTGTGGCCCAGCGTAGTATATCTTGGGTTATTTATTTTTTATGTAGGTACAGAGTTTCTTTCTATTGCAAATGTTTAGTATCTAGTGTTCTAGACACTTAGACCCTGTTGCCGATAAGCAGGACCAATTACCAGTACCAGTTGGGAGTGGGCCAGCCTGAGTGTCGCCGCTAGAGTCGCTGTACCGCTTTCTAATACGCCGCCCTGTCGCGAGGGAAATCCCGTGTGAGGAACCGTACGCTGAGGATCGATTGAGGTGAGCCCTTCTAATGAACATAGTTAGGTTTGTAGTGATCCTCGAAAGAGGGATGTAAGGGAGCGGCCTATCATCCTCTTCGCTCCAAGCCACCTCACCTGCCCGTAGGCGCATCCTGCCGAATAACAAACGGGCGCTGGCAACCGACTGGTGGCGGTATAACCATCACGATTGAAGGGCGTAGCTAAATACCACAGGCCGATGCCGGACAGCGTCACCGCAGCGAGAAGCACGCCCCTGCGATCGCCAACCCGCCTGCCCAGCGTCCAATTATGGGATATAGCCCCTCCAGATGTTTGCTCCTAAGGAGGCGAACACCAAGAGTAAAAAATAGAACCTATTACTAAGACTTCTCTGTCCGCTTGTTATTGCCAGGATGCACCACGGGCAGGTGGAGGTTGACGAGGTTTGAAAAGGACGCTAGATCACTCCCTCCTACATAATGTAACCCATCAAATGTTTATCTTAATAGCTGAAGCCAAAGCGGGGGCGGTGCTAGTCTACATATAAATAAGAAAAGCCAATTCCGCGAAAAACATTCTGTAAAAAACATAGCCAAGTCTCGATGGAGCTGCTTGTTTAACTCTCAAAAGGAATGAAATCTAGACAAAGTCGTGTAAGGTTCTACTGCGATTTCTTTTTATACTATTTTATTTTTATTATTTCAAAAACCTTAAAACTATCACTACAAGTAAGGGAACCTAATGCGACACTTTGGCCCTAAAAATTATTTTAGAAAATTACACAAAACTATCAGATTTCTAACAGGTTATCTTTTTTATACTATCGTGTACTGTATGAAATAGTTCATATTTAATGGAGTATGGCTTAGCCGTTGAACATTCTTTATAGGTCAGTGGGTTGTATACCAGAGGTTCACCAATAGGGGTCTGAAAATGCGGCGGATGGTTCCAGTAAAAGGTATGTTGCTTGCGCTCACTTGGCGGGTGCACTGCGTGGCCCGCCGACGTTGGTAGTTACCAAGTTAAGTATTTCATAAGTTAACACACAAACCTACATAGCAGTATTTGCGTTTCATCATCGGCACGCCATTCGTCCTGCCCATCCGCTGATAACCACCAAGGGCTTCGTCACCATGAAAGGGGGCACACACCCAGTGGTGTTGGGCCCACCCTATTGCAACAGTGACCAGAGACTAGAAGGAGTTTCTCTATGGTGTTTTTTTTTTTCACCCGGAGAAGATGCGGCTATCCCTTGGCCATTAGGGGGACCCCCTGCCTGGTGGGCTGGGTAAACTCATCCCCGATCCCTCCGTCATCTAGTCTTGGTATAACCCCATGGACCCTTTTTTTTATAGTAGCTCGACATAATGGGCTTCCCTACGTCTGATGGAAAGCGAAAGAAAAGCCCACAAGTCACTGTGTCAACGGCAAGTAGCTGGTCAGTTACTTGTCAGTTGCCACCGCCATGCCGGCCCATACCCCTTTACTCTAGCTCCGGAAAACCCTACTCACCGACAGGAAACACGACCCGGGGTCATTAGGCTACGGTATTCTATAGGGCGTGAGGTCCTTCCCCGGACGGGCAGCTCAATTCGGGCAGGAAGATCCTATGCCCTACCTCTCTGTAAATGAATTACACTCCGGTTAAAAAAGGGGTATCACACGCGCGTTGTCCTTCTCGAAAATGTATTGTTGTTTTATTATAATTCATAAATCACTAGCAAACCCGGCGAACTCCGTTCGCCTCAGATGGCTTCTTTTTTCCTGAAATTTCCTTTGCTATAAACCTCACGGAGCCCGAGACCCTTTCCAACGAATATTGCAAACTACCGTGGAAATCGGTTCGTGCGTTCTGGGAGTTATAGCGTCAGGGAGGAAAACCCGACTTATTTTTATATAGTAGATAACAAAAAACCCTATTTTGATTGCTTCACAAACATACTAGTTGATACACGAACTGACATTGACCATCGCCTCATATCCCTTGAGAGAAGGCCACTTCATTCATCAAGTTATTATACAAATAATATTATTTGAATAAGTTACTGAGTCGAGTGTACACTTTACTTCGAGATATTACATCATAATATTCAACCCCTTAGCGGGTGAATTGAAAAATCCCTTCTTAGCGGCGCTGCGTGATAAATATAACCTTCAAAGCAAAATTTCGTTGCATCGCTTCAGCCGGTTTCGGCTCTGCGTTGCTCGTTCAGTGAGGACATGTTTTTTAATTGTAAGCGAAATAAGTATCGGACGATATCACATACGTTGCTCCGATCGCCAAGTAAGTAGCTTGACTAGGTACCCCCAAATACCCCATAACAAACGAAGATTTGAGAGGATATCAAAAACAACAAAGGGTACCACTAAATCTATTTATATCTTCTATGATTGATAGAAGTTCTATCTATATATACTATATATAAATCTGTAGAGCAGGTAAAGTCTTTACCCAATGAATATATTTAAGAAGAAAAGACGGGTCCCCTTATCACCTAATAAAGGATGAAGCTGATCTGGCGAACTAATCAAATCGAAATGACTAGAAATTTAAATGTAGTCACAATCTGCTATGTTCCGATTGTCCTGACTTTTTCCTTAGGCGTATTTTTTGGAAATTTTCTAAATATTTTAATTGTCTTTGTATATTTTCACTTATGGACAACGTATCAAACACACATCACACAAACACTATGTACACATCCAACACACTCACTTAATCCAGAATAGTACATCTCTTACAAGCT